>JALPQI010020915.1:0-20714 GCA_025490895.1 Thaumatotibia leucotreta
AATGGGTCAGTATGGAGGTTTTGGTTATGTCAAAGGATGCCTTTGACATACGTTCCGAAATGTTTACATATTATTAAACGTAACTGTATATATCGTCGCTCGGTACTCGCATTATTTATTTATTTATTTAACCTTTATTGCACAAAATAAAACTTGATGTACTAAAGGCGGACTTAATGCCATAAGGCATTCTCTACCAGTCAACCTTTAGGCAAAGCAGAGAGATAGATCGCATCACAAGCTTTAATTTAGCTTGCCGTTAGACTAGGTCGATTTCTGTAAAAGTGCATTCAGACCAAACTAGCATTCGCTATTCTAACCCCCTACTCTGCGAAATTCGATCGTTACACAAAACGTGATTCGTTGCGTTCGTAGAGTGGGGGATAGAACAGCGAAAGCTCGTTTGGTTTTAATGCACCTTAAGATATCCTAAGATATTTATTTATTTACTTTGATATCTCGTTGCACACATATGTTCGGTCTCTCGTACTGTACATTATTTTTAACAGCTTTCTCCTCAAGGGTTTTCGTAACTGGACACTGTGTAACGAAGGCTAAAGGCCCTCACTTAACGTGATGGATGGACGGACAAACACTTTACAGTATTTATTATATCACCTATAGATATACCAGCTATACTATGATAGTCGGCTGTAATGATCAATTGGCCATATTATATATGAATTCATTCGTAAATATGAAGAAAGTTTTGACCGAATCAAAATTTGTTTTCTCAAACATGCAATGAAATGTTGTCTTTAATAGACTTGCAAGTATCGCTTTTAGGGCACAGTGACTCACTGGGATGGAAATGGAATTTCATAACACTTTTCAAGCCTAGGCCTGCAAGTGCAAAGTAACTTTTTTTTAATTTCGACAACATTGTCATTTTTTTTATTTCTTTGTATGTTTGAGAAAAGCACTTTACATGCCTCGGCGTGTAAACGGATTCCCTGCCTCGTTACCTATCCGGTATATATTATATGGGAAAAAATCCTCATTTTCCCAGCCTCTGATGTAATTTACTATTTTGTTAAAATTATCTATATTGGTCCCGAAAAAAAAGGTCAACATGTAAGTTCACATTTTTTCAAGAATGATATTTGAAACAGGACTCTTTGCTTTTCTTCGAAATGAGATCTTATGATTACTAAATATACCCAATTTAGAACTATGTATTTAATGGTTACGTAATTTAAACTGCAATTATTTTATAATCAGAATAGGTTTTTATTGGTCTTTATTTTCAAAACTGTACAATTAATTTTAATTTAAATTAAGTCTAACTAACCAACCCTGTATATAATATTGGCCATTGTGGGCTTGTACAGAAGATGCGAGAGGCATTTCCTCGCTGTATCGCAATACTGATGCGTTCTATAGAATAGTTTTGTTCTAAAATATTTGGTTTTGTTTGTTTATGTAAATAAAAAGACACTAAAAACAGTAACAGCTAGAATAGTTTTAACTAATGTTTACAATATGTGAGCGTGTGACCAGCAAATTGCAAGTTTCACAATATGAATTCCTCTCAAACTCGTATAAAAAGCGGCACCTCGTGTAAAACATAAATAAACTGACCACCTCTCGTTCCCCACGTCCGCCCTCCGCGACGCGCCGTGTCCAAATAACGCGATAGTTCCAAATTCAAACGTACGCTTTTTTTTTAAACGAGACCACAACACGGTCGTTCTGCCACAACGTTTCACAGTGCTCTGAGACAAAAGAAAAACGATCAACGGAAATATAAAGTGTCTTTTGAAAGGACTGTACTGCGTGGTTTTAAGGTCTAATTTCGAATGCGAAATTTCGAGAGTTATGCTCTTTTTGTTTTTGGTATGGAATGTGAAATGACATAATGGGAATTGTGGGTAGTTTGAAAATTGTCACTTTGCTGGCGTAGCGTAATTCGGTGGATTCGGTCTGATTTCCTAAATAAGCCGGTTTCTAGTTCATGAGCTGTGAATTGTTTGATATTTTGGTAAATGGCGTGATTTTGAAGATATTTTGATTTTGTAGTGCGATTGTTCAAATAGTAGCAGACGAATGTTATGATTTAAATTCCTAAATGTGCTTACTGTGCAATCATTATTCCGTGGTATTTCGATTTGTTTGTAATTAAATTGGGCTTTGTAACAAATTTCGATTGTATTATACATATATGTGTTTCCAATATGTACAAAATTGTCCCTGTGAGTATTTAGCTCTAGTTAAAATGGGTTTATTCTCTTTATAACAAACGTTAATGTGAAGATGCGGGAAAACGGAATATAACAAAAATAACGATGTTCTTATAAATATCGGCTTAAGTATTTTTACGTGTTCTAATTTTAGATCCTCAGCGTGTCAAGGTTTCAGTGTTTACTATTTGGACCGTCATATTTACACGGTAGATATATTTTGCGAAATCTCATTTTTAGTCATAAACAGGCACTTGCCGGAGTAGGCTTATTTATAGTCAAATGTAAAGTAACCCGACATGACTTGTTATTACTGGGATTTTCTAGTCATAACTAGTTTTTAGGAAGAGCCTTAGTAAGAATTAGTTTTGAATTACAATGTTTTTTTTAATTACAAACATACAATTTAATTTACAAAACATCATTCATTATACAGGCCGTGTGGTGACGGCAGTAAGAATACATTTGTCATCACTCCAACTCCTTCTGCGGGTGTCGTAAGTGTCGACTAAGGGATTGAAGTGTCACTGACCATTATTTTATAAAAGATTGGTGAAGGGCAGCAGCCTCATCATAGTGGACACATTTGCCCAGCGTGACGGTTATGGGCATTTACTTAATAGTTAATAGGAGAGGCCTACGTCCAGCAGTAGACTATCACAGGCTGATGATGATGATGATGATTCCTACAAATTTTTGAAGTACAAACATGGTTAGATTGTATTTATTATTCATTTCGCTGCACTTACTACGGCGTAGGCAGCTACGCTTGCTACGTAGATCGTAGCGCTGCTACGGTGGCCGTTCGTAGAACAACATAATTATTACATTTTGTTTACTACGTAGTAAGTATTAATAAATATTTATAGTTATTGGTTTTATATCTGATGGTAGATGAGATCCATATATTGCTTTCGAGTGAGATCACTTTTTACAAAACTCTTTTTGTTTCTAGATTCTTTCGTTTCGATTAATGGATATTTTACATACATTTGATTTAAATTTTCACTATTATCATTCATTCACCTTCGCTGCGACAATTAAGTTAAATCGTAATTAACCATACTTGTACAGGTCACATATGACCTGTTCCGCGCTGAGCGTGTTAAATATTGCTCTACAATAGACAATGTCAGTGCAATACAAATAACATAAATCATAAAATCTTTATTTGTCCAACATAGGTGTTATATTATGGAATAGGTTCACTATGTGGCGCCTTTTGGCATACAAATTGTAAGGGCATGCATCTCAATGTCACCTTATTTATACTAAACTTAAATTAGTTGTTCCAAAAACTCGTTAACAGTGTAGTAGCAATTATAGACTAGTATTTTTTTTAGGAGCGTTTTGAAAAGCTCTTGTCCAGCCTTTGGTTTAATTTGCAGTGGTAATTTATTTTAGATTTTTGAACCCATTTCAACTACGTAATAATATATATTATATATATGATATCTTCTACTTATCCTAAATTGCATACCGCAATTGTTGCTTAACATATTTTAATATTAATCAAACGGGTTACTCACGTTATTTTAGTCGATAATTGCTCGACATGTTTCGATCCATTTAGAGGATCCTCATCATGGAGTACCCGCGACCAAAGCCTGACGTGTACTGACGATTATGTGAGTAACCCGTTTGATTAATATTTTAATATGTTTGAGTCTCACGTTAGTTATAATCAGAGATCGCACAAATGTGCGTCATTGTTCGCAATAATATGGACATGACTCCAAAGTTGATTAAATTATTAAACATTTAATAATTTTCGGAAAATTACTTATTTGGCACCGGTAACTGTAAAAATCTTTGAGTTTCGTCACCTTGAAGTTTTGAAATCAATTTTCAACATATTATTTGTTTAATTATTAATTTAATCAACTTTGGAGTCATATTCATATTATTGCAAACAATGACGCACATTTGTCCGATCTTTGGTTATAATCCTAAAAATGTTGCGTAAGAATTATTTTAGTACAGATAGCGTATTTTTTAGGCTCTAGTGCGAGATGTGTGTCATTTTACGTCAGGTTTGAAACTTCGGAAGGCCATCAGTACTAAAAAACGTACGAGACACGTGCAAAAACGAAATTCGTAACTCGTGTCGATTTAAAACACTCCCTATCGGTCGTATTATTCGCACTTGTGTTGTAATGTACTATTTTATACATATTTTTAAACTTCACAAGCTTCTTTTGTGAAGTATATATTTTTTTATATTTTCCTCTAAACAACAATAAGCTCGCTAAGTCACAGCATCCGGCATACAACGTGTAACATAATATTCGGAGCTTTTTAAAAGCTTCTAAAGGGAGCTTTTTGTTACCAAAAGGTGACAATAGGAGTCACGGTGTTTAACATCAATCATGTTTTGTGTCAATGACTTTTGTGTTTTCGTAATGGGAACGTTGTACTTTTGGATACGTTTTTAATTTCCTTTTTTTATATACGTGCGTAAATGCTACAAATAGACAAGCTATCTTATCCACTCAATTGCTTTTGGTAACTCTGGTTACCAGCTGTCACTCTTATTTTACATAGGAATAAAGCTCAACCAAAATTTCAAAGCATATGAGTGGTTATATAAATATGCCTTTTTAGGCACTAGTGCGAGAAGTGGCTCATTTTACGTCAGGTCCAAAACTACGGAGGGCCATCTGTACTAAAAAACGTCGTACGAGACACGTGCAAAAATGAAATTCCGCAACTCGCTTCGGTCGTGTTTTAAAACGTCCCCACTCTTTTCGAATTTCATGTTTTTCGCACTTGTGTCGTAAAGTACTATTTTGAAATAAAAACATGACCATGATGATAATAAATAAAGTTTATTTTAAAATTACTATAGGAACCACACAGTGTGGCAATTAGTCTGCTTATGTATGTTTTGATTACAATAGCGTGGAATGCTATATTTTTACTACATTCTATGGCACTTTTACACAACAATAGATGCGTCGCGAGTAAATTACTCGCAAAACGGGTATTAAGGGGGGAGCGAAAAATGGGATGGAAACGAAATTACCGTCCCCGTGGTTAGCTTCCGATTAAAAGGAAATAAAACGTAACCGTTGCTGGGACGTGCGAGATAGCAGGATGGCCGAATGTGAGCATTGCTTTTTTAAGGATTCAGAATACAATACAATAAATACTCTTTATTGCACACCATAATAACAGTAGAATAACAGATATACAGTGTTACAAGTACAGATAGGTATTACAATGGGCGGTCTTATCGCTAAAAAGCGATCTTCCAGACAACCTTAAGGTAGCGGAATAAAAACAAACATAGAGTAGGTGATGCTAAAACAAAAGACAATCATCAAAAGATAATCATTAGCGGATCTGAGCACTTCTTTTTATTTTGTCCATTTCATAATTTTGAATTTGTGGGTCACTAGTTCTATCGCCCATCCCAAGGGGGAAAAAATGTCCCATGGATTTTTCCTTTAGTACCGTTTGGTAGCCAGATTTGGTAGCTGGCTGCCAAATGGGAAATATGGTTTCCCGCCTGGTAGCTAGCTATGAAATGGGAATAACTTTCCCATCTCCTTGCTTGATTTGGTACAAACCTAGTTACAAGTCTGTAGTAATATGTCTTGGTTTAAAGCCGTTAAAGTTACCTATTGGGATTTTATTCCCATTTAGAAATAGAAATAACTTTATTCGTAGCACACACAAAATACAGAGACGAAAAAATAAATATTATACAAATAAGAACGTGTAAGGTACGAAATGGCCTCATCTCAGCATTTTGCTAGCGAGTGCCAGCGCTGGTCTTCCGATGAGGCCATCACGTGAACAGTTTCACGGCAGGTAACACAGTACAATACAAATAAATAAACAATAATAATTACATTCAAAATGAAAGACAACACAGCAAACAAAGGCAATATATATCAGGCCGGCCCTGTCATGGCCGTGCATTATCGCTATACTTTTTGCAGTAGCAACACTGATGACAAGACCGGCCGATACAGACTGAGCTGGTTACGAAACTTTGGCTACCAAACGGTACTAAAGGGGATTTTTGCAATTTTTTTACGGTTTCCCATTTGTACGGCGGTAACACAAAGAAGGAATCCGGAAAATGTATGGAAATATGGGGACATTTTTTTTCCTTTTGGGATCGAAATAGCTATAAGAGTATAAGATGTCCCAAGATATATATTTGTTTTTATCGAAATAGAAATAACTTTATTCGTAACATACACATCCACAAAAATCACAAAATACAGAAACGAAAAATATTTATACAAATAAAAGCGTGTATGCTGTATGCTACGAAATGGCCTCATCTCAGCATGTTGCTAGCGAGTGTCTTCCGATGATGCCATCACGTGAACATTTTTGTGAGTAGGTAGATAATAGAAGCCTATGTTCAGCAGTAGACTTAAATAGTTTTGTCATCAGAATCAATTTTCTGCTGGCGGACCCTTATTGGTCACAAATATCAGTCTATTGTGATGTTAACTCGCAGGTTTAGTAAAGCGACTCGGGTCGCCGGTTCGATCCTAAAGAGCCCTAACAAATGGGGGTCCCTTGTACGACAAGGGTACGCTTTCCGTCGAAATTGGTCTGAGGGCTATAATGTTTGAGATTTGTTTGCGCTAAAAAGGCACTGAGTTTTTTCTGTGGTACAATTTGCGGTCGAAATAATGAAAGCGTTGAAAAAGTCAATGTCACTTTTAGGCGATGCCAATCACTAGTTACTAATTGTTTGGTAATGAGCAGTGATTACAACAGAAAAGCCAAGCAATTGTCAAGCAATCCTTGACTTTCTAACCTAAAAATGCAAATTTTCTGTTGTAAATTTCCTTGAGTAAAAATAAAGCAATCCAATGGAAACAATACCTTGAATGACTAAAACAAGGACTTAAGTATCTTGTTATAAGCGAACATGACAATTTTAGAGGAAAAAAAGTGTACAGAGATTAGAAAATTGTGTACCTACTAAAAGAGACAACTAAGTATGAATTAGAATCGCGCAGACCTGCGACCACGGGTGTAACGTCATGCCCGAAACGTCAGGCTATAATTAAACGTAAGTTTACGCGATTAAGACCCCTGTGTGTCTTTAAAATATGAGTGATAATCGTGAAAGTTTAAATCAATATATGAATTAGCTGTATTTTTAGTGCTAAAATAAATGTGATATATGAAAGGTGATATTGTATTATAGCGTTGTCAGGTTAAGAGACAAATAGCACATTTATCTTTGTACCTGTCACTATGCCTTTATTTATTGGCCTACAGACTTAGCCATTAGATGGAACATTCCCGAAAATCTCAAGGTCTCAAATGCGAACAAAGATAAACCGATCCGACCGATTGCCTCACAAACGGCAAATCCCCAAACTCGATGTCGACAACTTCCAAACAAAGGCACAAATCAACGTAATCCCTTAACAATGCGAACATCGACTTGTCGACTGTCGAGTCTTAATAACCCCCCTTTCGAACTATCGGAGTCGAAATGGGACTTCCAGTTCGATTTTCGAATCATAATAGATGTAATCTTTTGAGTTATGGATGCGATGTTCGCCTTTATGGAGCTTGGGATAAGGTTGGTTATTTATTATGTTTGGGTAGATAAGAGTTTGCGATAGTTGGCCTCTCGAAAGTTTGAGTGGGATAATGTTTTGAATGAATTCCGTTTGGGGCTGTGAAGTGTCTTTGAATTTTGGTGACAAGATTTCGGTCATTACAAGTTGATTTCTAATGTCTAAACAAAACTTGAGTGATACGGATGAAATGAATGCATTAATCCTTTACAATACGGTTTAACGATGTATGAACGTGAATGTTTGATTCTGTTTTTAGTGCAATCGATACTCAAGTTTATTGTTACCGCTATATGAAAAATGAAGATATTTCCCTGGAAATACGATTCTTTTGCATTACAAGATTTGTATTTACAAATTCACATCTAGTTGTTTTACCTATGTTGATGAAAAACACCCAGTATTCACATCATATCATCAGCCTATGATAGTCCACTGCTGGACATAGGCCTCACCTATTAACGTATAGACGCAAATTATGAAGTAAATGCGCATAATCAAGCGGATTGGCGATCGCAATAATGTGTCTACTATGATGACGCTGTTGCCCATCATCAATCTTTTATCAGTGACCCTTCAATCACTTAGTCGACTCTTACGACACTCGCAGGAGGAGTTGGGGTGACAAATGTATTCTTACTGCCATACCCACACAGCCAATTATTTGGCGAAATGTACATTAGTTTTTTGTATAATATGCTATGAAAGTTCAAATGGCTAGCTTCACTAAAGTAACCTTTCTCCACGGAAATGTCGTGTCAGCATTTCATTTACTAGAGCTCTCCTCTCCCCTTTAGAGCTAAGCTTAACGAACCGCGCTGGGCTAATCTGTGACAGCACTCGGTATTTTTATGTTTTAAAGCTTTTCTTTTTAAAAATGTCAGGGCGTCCAACCTCCGTGACCGCCCAAATTTGTCGTGTAGCCAAAATTTTGAGGAAAAAAACTGAATAAAAAAAGTTAACTAACTGAGATATACTAAATACTATACTCTGTCAAGAGGAAGGGGTTCGGGAGAACTTGTATTGTGCATACTGAGATTGCAGTAGCAACAAAATTTACCAAAGTTAGCTATTTTAAGACCTCCTAGTTAATTATAAAGTATAGCTTTTTAACTATTTTTACCCGATTTTTTCATTTGAATTTTCCAGTTTTTTTTTCTGTAGGTACATAAAATTTGTAGTATTTAAAGTTTGAAATACAACACTTTCTAATTCAGTCACTAACAGACACTTAGTGACTTTTTATTATTACAGTGATATATCTACACGTGTCTAACACTTTGCGACATTCGTTTCGTCGACAACAGATTCAAGAGTAGCGACTTTAAGACCACTTGCAGTTTAAATAGTTTTAAAGGTTTAATTTAAAGGATCCTCAACTGCAACTAAGTCCCAAGTGCACAAACCGCAGCCATTCTTGTCTTCATTAATCATTCTACCAAGTTTGGGAAACGCTGGAGTCACAGATTACTGTTCCGTAGATAGAGTGAAAACGGTGCATTTCTTGCTATAAATGGCTTGTCCATTATCACGTCATACAATTTTGGCCTGTTTTAGACCCCCCCATCCCCCATGGTGATATTCGGTGATATTTTCTGGACCAACCCCCCGAGCCAATATGACGTGTAATTTTTTGCCAACTTAATTAGTCCTTTTAATAACACTTAATTTACCTACTTTTTGGCCAATTACGAGGTAAATGTTCGCGAAGTTGTAAATCTCAGTATTTAAAAAGTGTTTTATAAAAAAGTAGTTAGTACTGTAGTGATATACTTTCGCCATAATCCGCTATCTTAAGGTTGTCTGGAACCTACTTGCATCTTCTGTTTATCTGTGTTTCCGTTTAAGTTTTCGTTGTATTGCACAAAGCATATTATTATTATTATTATGACAAAGTTGGGAATGGTGCATAAATCAATTTCATTGACTATAGTTATACTTACATTTACATACGTTGCTATCAACGGCGAGCAGGAGCCGAAATGGCTCCTGCTCGCCGTAAAGCCCAATATTGAATTGAATATTGAATCTATGTAAATAAGTATAAAATTACCATGTGAGAATGTTCTTCATACAGTGTTGGGAAAGCTGCCGGTAAGGGCACATTACTACTTGCAAGTAAGTAGTTGCAACCTAACTATATTCACTGCATGAAGTTATATCTCACAGAATATAGTTACAAAATTTGACGCTTGTGACAGGATCCTTATGTTTAAGACGCTATCGAAAAAAAATACACGAAACGATGGATCTTAGGTTCTTATACATGACGTCAGGGATAATGCATTACCGCGTATCTAACAAATTCAATTCGGGTGAATTAGAGTGTCAATTGTTTGTTTGAACTCTATCTGCTTTGGTACTTACGAGGTATTGCATTATCCCCGACGATAAGGCACTTAAATTATACATATGTTCGAAGTTTTATCTCACAAAATATAACAACGTCGCTACTGAGCCAAGTAATGATTAATCTATCTATTGGATGTATTCTGTGGTTAGTCCGTAGTTCCGGCAATAATAGCTCTTGGTTACCTTTGTGGTGAATGCGCTCCTTTAATTTGGCGTCCGTTAAAAGTTGGTTCCGTATCGCAGACTGCCGTCCTGTTTTATTTCATTAAACAGGAAATAAAAACTAACGACCATGTATGTACTACTGTAAAAATGTGGAACAAAAATGTAGTACTTAACAAGGTAAGTAGTGTAAGTACTACATTTGTCTTAGTCAAGACACACCATTGTCTTAACCTTAACTTCATATATATGTGTTAGTTTTTAGTAAAACGTCCCACTTTGTCGCTTACCATAAAGACGAGATTTCCTTGTATCTTCGTATGAATAGACTAACAAAGCGGCTTTTTGGCAAACGAAAAAGTGGGACATTTTTTTACATTACTTAACTCACTCACATAATTATAAGGCTCATTTCTAAACTATGAAAATTAAATGTTCATTCATAGTAAGCGGCAACTTGAGTTTTGAGTGTCATCCTACGATGTATGGAGTGCCGAATGTGATTAGGCTGGTTAATGTTAAATCTATTGTATGTATTCTGTGGTAGTTCCGTAACACCGGCAATAATAAAGCTCTTCGTTACCTTTGTGGCAAAGGGTCTAGCAGGATAAGCTAACAAGAGTTGCCCCCTCAAGGGATTTGGTTTTAATTTGAGGTGCAGTAGTGGGAAGCCCTAAGAACACTGGATGCGTAATATCAGCCTCCGATCTTCTTTTGTTTCAGACTTATTCACGAAAATGTCATAAATCATGGTAATCTTTAAACTGTGATATTAACTAAACCAAGTAAGCGTGAGTGACCAAATAAATTCAGAATTAAAGAGCGTGAAATGGGGTTCATAATGCATATTTTTAAAGACATTCATATCTTCAAACTTGGAGGAAAAAAAAATGTTTTTTTTTCGGTTATATTTTTTGCCACTTCTCGCAGAGGCACAACTACCAAAAAAATTACTTAATAAGCCACAACTGACAACTACGTATACATTTAAAAAGATTTCGAAAAATCATGGTGCGTCATGTCAAAAAAAAATTACGAACGCATGTTTTCGCACCATCTGTACAAGAACACGACAATCATTGATAAATCACTTCCCTTTCGGATGAAAATATTGCCCTTAAAAAGAAATGTGAATATTGTGGAATTGAATACAGTCATACTTGGGACCATGAAGAGTATGATTCTGTAAATATAGAAGAATTATATTGTTCTGATTGCTCTACTCAATTATTTGTTGAAATGGATTGGTAATAAAAATTATTTATCAATGATTGTCGTGTTCTTGTACAGATGTTGCGAAAACATACGTTAGTAATTTTTTTTTTTGACATAACGCACCATGATATTTCGAAATCTTTTTAAATGTATACGTAGTTGTCAGTTGTGGCTTATTAAGTAATTTTTTTGGTAGTTGTGCCTCTACGAGAAATATAACCGTAAAAAAAACTTTTTTTTTTATCCAAGTTTAAATATATGAATGTCTTTAAAAATATGCATTATGAACCCCATTTCACGCTCTTTAATTCTGAATTTATTTGGTTACTCTCGCTTACTTGGTTTAGTTAACATCACAGTTTAAAGATTACTATGATTTATGACATGTTCGTGAATAAGTCTGAAACAAAAGAAGATCGGAGGCTGATATTACGCATCCAGTGTTCTTAGGCCTTCCTGCACCTCAAATTATAACCAAATCTCTTGAGGGGGCAACTCTTGTTAGCTTATCCTGCTAGACCCTTTCCTTCAATTTGGCGTCCGTTAAAAGTTGGTTCCCTAGTAATGAGTGCCGTCCCGTTTTGTAACCAGTCATTTGTTGGACCGTTCTCAGTTTGCTACCGTAAAAGATCCTTTTTAGGGTTCCGTAGCCAAAATGGCAAAAACGGAACCCTTATAGATTCGTCATGTCCGTCTGTCCGTCTGTCCGTCTGTCACAGCCAATTTACTCGGAAACTATAAATGCTACAGCAACGAAATTTGGTAAGGATATGTGTTGTATGAACCGCTACAGGAATGTGATACTAAATTGTAAAAAAAACCATTGGGGTGGGGGCCCTCCATACATGTAACTGAGGGATAGAATTTTTTTTTTAGTTGTACATAAGCGTGTGGGGTATTAATAGAAAGGTCTTTGAAAATGATATGAAGGTTTATACATCACATTTTTATTTAAGCAAATCGTTTTCGAGATATCAGGTCTCAAAGTCTGAAAAATGTGTCCCCCCCCCCTCTATTTTTTAAACTACGCGATATAAAATTCTGAAAAAAATATATATTTTGCACATTAATAAACTCTATCAACGATTTTTGGTTTGATAAAATTATCTCCTATAGTTTTTGAGGTAGGTTGATTTAACTGTATTTTTTTAAAAATAAATTGATAATGGTACGGAACCCTTTGCGCGCGAGTCCGACTCGCACTTGGCCGGTTTTTTTTTAAATACCCGATTGTAAACAAGCATACCTACGGCGTATATACGGCGACCGTATTTCTATGACTGTATCAATATATACGGTGTTATATTGTAAAGACAAACGGGTCTTAATTGCGTAAACTTACGTTTAATTATATCCTGACGTTTCGGGCATGACGTTACACCCGTGGTCGCAGGCAAAGTTTGCCACAGGCAGAGAAACGTCAGGATATAATTAAACGTAAGTTTACGCGATTAAGACCCGTTTGTCTTTAAAATATGAGTGATAATCGTGAAAGTTTAAATCAATATACGGTGTTTTTATTGATTTCCCTTAAATTAAAGGGAACCTTATTTAGGTAAAATATAATCAATGTCTCTAAGAATCTAGTGTGTAACTCTTACTGTTACTGAGTTATTAAAAAAATTAATTGAATGATTGATCAAGTGTATTGCAACCTTTATTACATCCTAATGTTACTTTTTTACATGTGCCATCAGTCACCTGAGATCTTATTCTTACGGTTCTCTCACACATTTCAATTATTATGTATGAAAATGATAATACGACATTAACAAAATCTGAAATACCAGGCAACTTCCGTCCAGGCAGTAACCTGTCCAATTTAACGTAATTATAAAAAAACACCCTGTATAGCAGCTAATAGCTATATAGGGTTTTCAATCTAAATAGGTTAAAAGGGATAAACTTAAATTTATAAAAGATTGAACAGTTTGTTCTTGAAATAAATACAAAATACAAATACAAATAATTTAAAATCATGATATAGTTTTTGAACTAAATTGTATTTTAATATTTATATCCTATCCACTGACCCATTTAGATTGATATCCAATCTCTTAGTGCAACGAGTAAGCATAACTGTATACGTACAGGGTGTTCGTTTCGATTTGCGTTAAATTAGACTGGTTACCTACTTGGGACATTGATAGAAGTTGTCTGATATATCAGCTTTTGGAAAAATCGATAATTTTTTTTTTCATACGTAATAAATGAAATGGTAAGTTGTGTGAGAGAACCTTAAGAATAAAATAAAAGTTAATCTCAGGTGACTGACGGCACATGTCAAAATAAGTAACATTAGAATGTAATAAAGGTTGCATTGCAATACACTTAATCAGACATTAAACTTTTTTTTAATAACTCAATAACAGTTAGAGTTCAAACACTAGTTTCTTAGATAAATTAATTATACTTGACCTAAATAAGCTTCCCTTAAAGTTATAGCATATGTAGAAAAACACCCTGTATATCGGTAAATATACCGCAACACCTTGGCAAAGGCGTGTTCAGATATTTATGACCACCCTGTTCGGTCGGATATCTATGGTTGCTTGTACCCCCATCGATATTCCGCCATTACCGGATGTGAGGTCTACGTTGCGAGCATTTCCTGTTTCCTGTTTTAGTTGGGTATCGTATGGATTGGAAAACTAACTAACTACATCGGTACGATTATGCCACAAGCAAATATAGGCATAGGCATATAACCTGCAGTGTTATTCACTAAGGAAACCGCCTTGCTGTCAGCGCTGTGTCAGCGCTGCGGCAGCGTCGAGCCTAAAAATGGTATTCACTAATGTACTTTAAACGACACGAATGCGGCGTGAGCTGGGACTACACTGCGTCGAGAGTTTGACGTTTACTGTACGAACTTCGTATTCTCTAACGAAAAACAGCGACGAACTCGCCCACAACTTCGCTCACAGCCTCGATTCCTAATGGAAAGGATTTTAGACAAGGCTGTCTCGACGTCGAGCTCGTTGACGAACGCAACGTCGAATGTGTGACTAAGAGAATAGCATAGCAGTTCAAATACATGTTTATTTTCCCCAGACCCAAAATATAGAAACCAATATAGATTAGGATAGATATAAATACATAAAGGCGATTTTGAAACCATAACATTTATAATATGAACAAAAAATAAAAAACGAGCTTTAAAAAAGCGTCCCAAGCAAGTGTTCAAAATCACTCCCTTATTCATAAACGTCTCTTAACTTAGCAAGCCGTTAAGTATCGTTTGTCTCTTTCTGTCTTATAGAAATATTGATAAAACAGAAAAAGAGGTCTCATTATCACTTGAACCCAAAATAGTACATTGCGACACAAGTACGAAAATCGAAACGAGTGGCGATGTTTTAAAACGACACGAGCCAAAAAAGGCACCATCTGTACTAAAAAAAACTATTATGTAGTTGCCTTTTATTTTGTTTACTGTATTTTTTTGTATTCTTTTATATTTATATATGTTTTAATTTTAGTTTATACACAAATGTTGATAATATTTCCCTATTGCTTGAATCAAGAAATATTCATTCATTAATTCTACTATGATGCACCAAAAATGCTATAAAAGTTAACGATTTCTGACAATAACAACAGTAGAGTTTTTTGTAACGCAACAGCGTATTTCATGTAACATGTGTAAATGCGAACGCAGAAATGCTCACACCGCAAGCGATATATTAGACGCGTCCCATTAATTTTTATTTTATTTTATTTAATAATTGACAAATAAGCTTACAGTTACACACCAAGTCGCTTACAAGTAGAATTCACAGAAACAAAATCATCAATAATAACATTAACACAAATTTTAACAACATATGTCAATAATAACGAATACTATAAAATACAAAAAGTCACAGATTACTTATTTTTTAATACAACGAAATTACAAATTTTACACATTAATTTAAGTACGTATACATTAAAAAAAAATAATAATAATTAAATCCAGACAAATACAAAATTAGAATTAAATAATTATAAACAAATTTACTGCAAGTGCACACACATTAAATTATAAAAAGTCAAGCAAAATATAAGAATAATTAAAAAATTACATTATTTTAATCAAATAAATTAATTTAATCAACATCATTATTTAAGTAATCAGTTAAAAATTGAATCACATATTTAATAAATTGGGCAATTGAACAATGGAAAATGTCAACATCCGGCCATTCAAGGATGATGTCACCGAGAAGAGCAATAGCTCTGGCTGAGGGAGCATTTGCGGCCCAACGCGTGCAGCGCGCGCGCCGCCCCGGGAGCACAAACAAGCGCCGGCGCCGCCGCGACAACACGGCCCCGCCCTCTCCCTCTGCTGGACAACGGCGTGGCGGCGGCACAGATAATCCCACGCGCGCTAGTGCTAATGGATTATCGACTTCATTACGTAGGAGTTTGAAATAGTGAGCCATCAGTAACATCTTACGCCGCAACTCTAAGGTATATATTCCGACCATACCGCCTACGAACAGTGAAGGGTATAAATAGGGGTAGTATCCGAACATTCTCCTGTACATAAAACGGGCAAATTTCCTCTGGACTCGTTCAATCATGAGGGTATACTTGCTTTCGTGTGGATCCCAAACACAAGCACCGTATTCAAGCTTGCTACGAACATAGGCATTGTACAAAAGCAGTAAAACTCGTATGTCGCGAAACTTGCTTGAGACCCTCATGATGAACCCCATGACCTTACTCGCTTGTTTGCACATATTTGTCACGTGTTCTCTGAAGTCGAGCCTCGAGTCGAGGGTTAGCCCAAGGTCAGTTATCTTGTCAACGCGATCCATCAAGGAGTCTCCAATGCGATATTGCTTTATAGAAGGTGACCGGACTCTAGAAAACGTTATAGTTTTACACTTTGAGACATTAAACTGTAACCCATTGATCACACTCCACTCGGTCACTGCATCAATATCTTGCTGGAACGCCTCATGATCAAAAGTATCTCTCACTCCCATGAACAGCTTGAAATCATCCGCAAACAGCAAGCAACTCGCAGCATTCACTACCTCCGGTAAGTCATTAATCATTATGGTAAACAAAGTAGGACCAAGAGTGCTGCCCTGACTTACGCCCGAACGCGTAAAGTAAGGATTAGATCGATACCCTGCTAAATCGACATATTGACTTCTATCCCGGAGGTAGTTTGACAAGAAGTGGAGTAATCGGGGCGTGAAACCAATATCACAGCACTTTTGAAGCAGGATGTCATTGTCGACTAGGTCGAATGCCTTTCTGAAATCAAAATAAGCCGCATCGACCTGTCGTCCTGCATCCATTTCATCTCTGACCTGGTCCACAAAGTTGACATGGTTGGTGACAGTAGATCGCGCACGGCGAAAACCGTGCTGACTGTCATTTAGCCAACATTGTATCTGTTGACTGATACGACACTCCATAATAGACTCAAACAATTTGCCAAAACATGATAAAACTGCAATTGGCCGGAAATTGGTGACATCCCGACATATTCCGCCCTTGGGAACAGGAGTGACCCTAGAGACCTTCCAGCAGGCCGGATACCGGCCGCCCCTTACGCTAAGATTGAAAATGTGCAACAATACAGTCTCAAGCACAGAAATACAATCCTTAACCAGAAACGACGGTATTTCATCCGGTCCTGCCGAAGCGCGCGCTCTGAGCCGTTTTGCGGCTCGACGCAGGTCTGCACTATCTATACCCTCAATGGACACCATAGCAGCACTACACGGGTGGCCGACGCTATTTAGCGCAGCTAACTCAGCATTCAAGTGGGGGACATCACTGAGGAATACTGAAGCGAAGTACTCGGCAAAGGAGTCCGCAGCTTCTTGCCCGGTCACAGTCTTGCCCTTGTACTCGAAGTCGCCATACCCTCTGTCCTTATTTTTACCACCAACATACTTCCAAAACTTACTTGGTTCGTTAGTGATATTTCTCTCCACATCCCTTAAATACTGTTCAAAAGCACCGCTTATCAGTGATTTCACATGCGTCCTATAGTATTTAAACATTTCTAAGTTAAAAAGCTCACCTTTCTCCTTGTATCTTTTTAAATGAAAATGCTTATACTTAATCTTTTGAATTATGTCCGCAGTAAACCAGGCAGGGTAATTATACCGGTTTCCAGATGCTGGCTGCTTTTTTTTTGGAACGTTGCTGTCAATGCAATCATTCAATTTGGCATAAAATACATCAGCCGCCGCACTAGCACACTTCATTTCGTACACCTCACCCCAATCAATATTTGATATAGCGCTGTATAGTTTACCAAGGTCAGCCCTACGGAAATTCCAGCCAGATTCCGAAGAACAAGACAAAGGGCGCGGCAATGTTGGGGCACATGCAATAACACGGCTGAACTTAACTGATATTTCCAGAGGCGGATGATATGCATCCGCAGTCACAAGTCCATCCAAACTGCCGCAAATGCTCACCCTCTCAGGACCAAACCTACTTAACACCAAATCCAGAATTCCATTATAGTCGTTACATATTTTGTTGTGCTGATACAATTGACAAAATTCCATAAAGCATTCGAACTGATTCCGAACATTCATACTACACGAATTTAAATTAAAATCACCTACAATAACAATGTCATGGTCAGGAAATTTACATATCGTCCTATTACTGCAAATACCGACTAAGTAAAAAAAAGTGATTTTGAGATAATGCGATTTTAATGTTTGGAGGTATATCTTTACATAAAAACATCAAGATATGTACAATCTGTATTTAGAATTTTATAGCTTATATTGTCTAGTTTACTATCTAATCGTGAAAATTATTCAGTCTGTATTTGATTGACAATAAAAATGCGATTTTAATAAAACAGTCGCAAACTTAGTTGCTTTTTCCTGTAGAAATATATTTTTGTTTATTTCTCTTATCAATACATCTAGAACAACATATTCCTTTGATTAAGCTTTGGTTGACATGTACGTTTCTTATAAATCACAATATGATAAAAAAAGTCTCAGATTTTTAAGTTATTACAACATTTACTAAAAATCCACAATGACTTAATCGGTTTTATCTGTAGGAAATCTAGAAGTGTCATCGTTTAAGTCTCAAATCTTCAAATTATCATAACTAATCACAATATTTTATTGACAATAAAGCATTTTTGGAAGCCTCCTAACCCTTAATAATACATAGTTTTAGGTTTTGTGGGAAAAACACGAAATAAAAAAAATTCAAAAACAACGAACTTCACCAGTTTTTGTTGATATCTCATAAACGACTGAACTGATTACGTTAAGATTTATAAAACAATATCTCAAAACTATACACCTTTAAATAAAAATAAAAAAATGCTAATCGGTTCAGGCGTCTTCGAGTAATCGCATCGTATACTTACTACATCTACTACGCTCGCTCAGCAACTCTGCCAACTCGAACTCGAAAGCTAGGCCTCCGAAACTAAATAACACCATAATGTATGACTAAGGATGTTACTTTTCATTTTATAATTACACATAACAGTAATACCTAATATAAGTAGTATTTGTACACTTGATAACCGGTAGTCATACATTATTGAAAGTTTTGTTAGGAAAAATAAAGCCAAATTCCCTTGTTCCCCGTGGCGAGTCTAACGAGTTTTCTACTCCTTGCACTCATTGTTATTATCAAGGCCCGTAATTTTCATGCCAATGACACCAATTTGACGTCACGCTCCATTTAGGGTGATCCGAAATAGTTTTATTGATAATTATTAATCATTAGTCATCAATCATTTTAACCATGTACAAAAAGCTTCAAAAGTAGTATATTTACACGTAAAATAAATAATACCTACTTGATACGTGAACCATAAGTAAATCTATTTGATTTGTTTCCATACATACATTTTATTTAATGATATTGTTAACACATTTCCATAATTACGTAGAAAACGGAATTCCTCTTTAACGTAAAGCACGTATCAAGTATGTATTATTTATTTCACGTGTAAACAGACTACTTTTGAAGTTATTTGTATATGATAAAAATGATTGACGACTAATGATTAATATTTAACAATAAAACTATTTTGGATCACCCTAAATGGAGCGTGACGTCAAATTGATGTCATCGGCATGAAAGTTACGGGCCCTGGTTATTATACACTAGCGCTAAAATAGTCTTTTACACGATTTTTTTAACAAACATTACGAGAAACAACAACCTGTGACATCGGCGCGTGAGTCGCAACTGAGTGAAGTTACTACGGCGTGAAGCTCGTACGCGCACATAATTGGTTTCTCCTGTAGAGATTTACGTCAATATTGAAATAGAACTACAAGCAAAAGCAACTAAGTCGCTTTTAAATTTTTTGACAGTATGATATTGGCGTTGTTTGGAAACAATTATCTACTGGAAAAACATGCTAAAGGCATGTAATGTGTTCAACCTGACGTAAAATAAATAATTTAATAGAATCATTTTCATGCTAAAACCAAATAAGTATATATAATATTTTTTGGTAAAACATAAAATGGGAATGTATAAATGCAAATAAACACTATGTACCATTAACAGTTTTTACTTGGCGGAGAAAGCATAAAGTTTTGTATTAAGTTATGTATATCAGATTTTGGCAGTGAATATTTCAGTAAAATTACGTTTAAGTAACTTTATCTAAAAGCTATCTTTGGAACGGAGAGTCGTATCAAAACATGGGTTTTACTAGATTGTAGTCCTTGAAATTCTTATTCCAAAGGCGTAAAAAACACGATTTCGTGAAAAAGTCACTTAGTCGGTATTTGCATTAATAGGACGATATTATATTTTCAATACATGTTAACACTTTCAAATATTGAGTATCTGCATAACTAGGTGGTAAATAAACTACACAACATATAAATTTAATAGTTTTGCGTGACACTAATACCACAAGGAGTTCCATATCATCACACAAACCGTCTATACCCGTCAAGAGGCGTACAGAAAAGCTTTTTCGAACAGCAAGCAAAACACCGCCCCAACCAACATCACCGGGACGATCTTTTCTTATCACTGTATAGCCTTGGGAAAATAGTTCTGCATCTTTAATAGAAGTAGTAAGGAATGTCTCAGTAAGAGCTACGATACTGTACGAGCTCAAAAGCATGTTATCGTAAAAAACATCAGTTTTTGACCGCAGCCCACGCACATTCTGATAATAGATATTAACACACTGCATTGGTCTATTCCTTATTTTTTTTACTTTGGGGACGAAAATTTTGACGCCATGGTTTGATGCATATATCTTTTGCCC
>JALPQI010020916.1:0-18162 GCA_025490895.1 Thaumatotibia leucotreta
TTAGGTTTATTATCCCGTTTGTCGCCCCTGCTGACCGCCATGGTCTCAAGAATGTCAGCACGGTTACGCAAAAATTGCATAAAATCGGATAATGCCGGTAAATCCTTAAATGTGTTTTTATGCTCCTCCCATTTACTGAAAGTAGTAGAATCTAATTTGGTACACACCAAGTATATAATGAGAATGTCCCATTTATCAGTAGGTTGCTCCAAAGTATTAAGCGCCCTTAAGTTTTTGGACACATGATCAATCACGAACCGAATTGCCCTATGAGATTCAGTTGATATGCATTCAACTTCAAATAACGCTTTTAAGTGGTTATTGATTAGAATTTTCTTATTATCGTACCGTTCACGAACTAAATCCCACGCAACTGTATAATTTTTTGAAGTAAATTCTAACGATTTTATTATTAAAGCCGCACCACCCTCCAACGAAGATCGCAAGTAATGGAATTTATTAATGTCCAATATGGATTCATTAGAATGAATTAACGACTCAAAAGTGTCTCTAAATTCTAACCACTTCAAATAATTTCCGTCGAAGGTGGGCAGTTTTATGGTGGGTAGTTTGATATTCGCGTTATGATGATGACTACATGTATTTGAACATGACGAGCGCGCTGAGTGAAGGCTCCCTTCTTTGTCTTCCTGAGTATTAAGACGCGAATCCAGTATATGCTGAGCTAAAGACAACGTGCTATAAAAAACGCTTTCAAAACTATCCACCTCACTGTCATCCCCGTCAGGTGACAACATTTCAATTTGAGACTGAACTTCATTAAACTCAAACAACAAGTTTTCAATCCGTTCCAAACGAAATTTCAATTCTTTAAGTTTTAATTCACTTGTTTCCTCTTGTTTACATGCATTTAACGTAGAAACATAGTCTTTAAATCTTGTTAAACGACCTTTAATAGTACCCCGCGATTTAATTAACTCCTTTAATTTCTTTGCCTCCGATTCACTGGTTTCAACCATTTTTAAAATTAAAACAGTAACAATGAGTTAAACAAAGTGATAATGTGCATCAAACCAGTCACAATAGAAGCAGCAGCTGGGGCCGTGTCGACACGGTGCAGCACGGTGTCGCTTAGCGTGCGCTCCCCCGGAGTACACAACTCGACACGCTCAGACACCGCGTCGCGCCGCGCGAAACACAGTGCACAATGACAGTGCAGATTGCAGTTGCAACGGCCACTTGCCGGTTACGTAAGCGGCCCGCCTGGAATGTTCCGCGATAACGATTAGCTATATTTTTACTAAATCCAAGTTTAGGTATGAATAAATTTCAAGCGAAGGGATAATATTTAATCGAGCAACTTAACTAACTATAAGGGTTTTACTTAGGTAGGTATGAAACTTAAGTGCATAAATTACGTGCAATTATTTTGAGTAGCCTTTTGTAGCAATTGAAAATAAATATTTGTTTTCAATATTAACAATGTAAAAACGCTGCGCTTCAAATAATATTTATATTTACGTGCTAATTAAGCGTTATGCTATATTTTAATAAATTATTATTGTGCTCGTAGCATTAAGCAGTGTTTGAATATTTAAAGAAACACTTGTTTATTAAGGCTTTTAAGGCTAAGAGAATAATGCAATAAAGATAGCAAAACCACGTAAACATATAAGCACCCTTGAGTTCGTGCAAAAAGAAAAAAATAATTTCTAGTCTCACGACGCTGCAGTGCACAAAAAATACTAGTGTTACACACTTGCAATTAAACTAGCCCAAAACACAAATTGAAGAGGGAAAATGTAGGAAATTAAGGACAGAGCTACTCATCTGCAGAATGGTGACTCGCCGCGATGTGCCACTCTCTCTCTCCTCTCACGTAAATAATTTCACAGGTCCAGCCCAGCTTAGTGGTATGTCGTATGGTGAAATTCAAATTATGGCCGTTGAGTAACGATCTCCTCTTCAATCGTAAGTGTTCCAGTTTTGGCGCTGTCCAGCGTCCTGTCACGGTCGCCACTTTTGTTGATGATAAGGAAAATGCAGATTCTTGATAATACTTTTATTCTTCGATAACAATTCGTAATTTAATTAGTTTTAGGTATATGAACTTTTGACGGGTGCGCGCGTGCGTTCTAATCGGCTGCTAGTTTGGCTCTGGCGCGCGGTCGTCCCCCGCGCAGCCCGAACCCCTCCGTCGCCTGGAGTGGTTGGACCGGTCGTTGACAATATCAAGTACGACGGGTAATGAGAATATAATTATATTCTAGAATCTTTCTTTGAGAATATAATTATATTCTCATTACCCAGCAGTGCTTGTAGGTACCTCCGTCCAAAAATACTCGTGACTTTTGCTTAAAACGAGCGTCGTACTTTATCATTGATTCATCTGATGAATCCGGAAAAATTGAAAAATGTTTGATTCACGCGAGTTTCCGAGTAATACAAGTTTACTGAGAAACAATTGGCATTTATTAACTAACTACAGTGACACGGTAACTAGTCTTTATTCAATTCCATAAACCAAATGATCTTTTGACAGCAAGCTCAACCTAGCAGTCTTCGTGAAGCTATTTCGTATGTACAGTTTCTCTAGTGTTCTAATAAAGTGAATGAGAAATTTGTTCTTCTCATTCCAGGTCCCTGCTACACAGAAACAAGGAACGCCCTATGTACGGGAGCATTAGAAGGGGTAGTGTGCACCAAACAGCTATGCTGTGCAACCGTTGGAGTAGCGTGGGGACACCCGTGTGAACGTTGCGGAGACCTGGACTGTCCTGCTGGACATTTGAGAAATCTGGCCACTAAAGAATGTCAGGTAAGGATGGAATTCTTCTCTAGTTTTTGCCTACTGCGCAGAAATGAGCAACGCACTGTACCGCGTTAGAAGGAGCAATGTGTATCGAACAGCTATGTTGTGCAACCGTTGGTGTAGCGTGGGGACACCTGTGTGAGCGGTGCGGGGAACTGGAGTCCTGGTGGATACGTATCTCAGAAATCTGGCCACCAAAGAGTGTCAGGTAGGGAAGCTTTTCTTCTTTTGTTTCTGCCTTTCTGCACAGAAAGGAGCGATACACTACGTATGATCGCGTTAGAAGGACCAATGTGTAAGGATGGAATTCTTCTCTAGTTTTTGCCTACTGCGAGGAAATGAGCAACGCATTGTAACGCGTTAGAAGAAGCAATGTGTATCAAACAGCTATGTTGTGCAACCGTTGGTGTAGCGTGGGGACACCCGTGTGAACGGTGCGGGGACTTGGACTGTCCTGCTGGACATCTGAGAAATCTGGCCACTAAAGAATGTCAGGTAAGGATGGAATTCTTCTCTTGTTTCTGCCTACTGCGCAGAAATAAGTGAAGTCCTATGCACCATCGTGTTAGAAGGAGCAATGTGTATCAAACAGCTATGTTGTGCAACCATTTATGTAGCGTAGGGACATCCGTGTGAGCGGTGCGGGGACTTGGACTGTCCTGTTGGATATCTCAGAAATCTGGCCACCAAAGAGTGTCAGGTAGGGAAGCTATCCTTCTTTTGTTTCTGCCTACTGCGCAGAAATGAGTGACGTCCTATGAACCATCATATTAGAAGGAGCAATGTGCGATTATCTGCGTTGTGCAAACGTTGGTGTAGCGTGAGGATGCTATTAAAATAGATTGATTTTTTTTTCCTTATTTCAGGACATTGACGAGTGCGCAGCCGTGCCCGGCCTGTGCGAGGGAGGCCGCTGCATCAACTCGATAGGCTCCTTCTCATGCGAGTGTCCGCCGGGGCAGCGTCGCCACAAACTCACCAATAACTGCGAAGATATCGACGAGTGCGAGGATCCCGATATTTGTCCGGTATGTTGGGAATTTGTTGTTGATAAGAATATTGAATAGGCAAATGATTATGTAAGCAGAAAAGTAATGCAAGTATTTAAGTATCTATCTATTATGTATCGTCGGCTGACAACCAAAACTCACTATAAAAACTGTCACTACTCTTAGCAACCTCTTATATCAGTATTGAATCGGAACTGAGATGCCTACTACTATTTTTTTACAACCTTCAGCATATAATATGTATATTACAGCTGGCTTACCATGATATGTTGTTTCAGAACGGGAAATGCGTAAATACAGAAGGCGACTACTACTGCTTGTGTAATCCGCACTTTATTCCGAGCCCTGATAAAAAGTTCTGTATAGGTAAGACTTTACTCATTTATTTTGTAATTCTCTTTCGCCTATTTTATCATAGAATATTTTTGTCCACGTCAAATATTATTTTTTAGTACAGATGGTGCCTTTTTTAGGCTCTAGTGCGAGAAGTGGCTCATTTTATGTCAGGTCCAAAACTTCGAAGGGCCATCTGTACTAAAAAACGACGTACGAGACACATGCAAAAAGGAAATTCGGATTTCCTGTTTTTCGCACTTGTGTCGTAATGTACTATTCTAACATTTATCATTAAAATGTAATAAAGAAAACATAAAATGACCACTATCTTTCTCGAAACACGAAATCGAGACACAAATATCGCAAAAATCACAGTTTTAAACTGAGCTTCTAAGACTTACGTACCGCGAACAGCTGCTGCGCAAAGCTGGCACGAATGGATCGAGTAAGTGACAGAATGTATCTATGTGTCGATGTCAAAATGACAGTAGATACAGGTTGGTATAGCACGGCCGCATACACACAATGATAGATGCTATTCCATTCATTCATTCATTCATTTAACCTTTATTGCACAAAAGAAAAAAACTTGACGTACAAAAGGCGGACTTAATGCCATAAGGCATTCTCTACCAGTCAACCTTTAGGCAAAGCAGAGAGATTCGTGTCAGCTTTTGTGATTTTACCTGTACGAGTACTAAGGGCTTGTATCAACAACACTTGAAAGGACTATCAACATTACCCAGCAGGAAACCATTAGTAAACTTCCCATACGCTAGGCTATGTAAAGTTTTCCGAAGGTATGAATATTATATTTTTCCCTGATAGCCGTCGTCTTAGGGTTCTAAAAAATGCGGCTCTTTTATTTTTATGTCCTATGATTTGTTAATAATCTTTTTTTAAGCGGATAAGGCGACATTTGTGCAGTTTTATGGATGTTTAGAGCCTAATGCGTTCGTCCGCAATCGGTACAATGAAATAGAAAAAAAATCTGTCAACGTCAATTTCACTCGTCACTCATTTTTTTTTTTTTCTATTTCATTGTACTTCTTGCGGACGAAAGCATTAAGCTCTGTTCATCCATAAAACTGCACAAATGTCATCATCTCACTCAATTTATAGGATATAATATCCATACCTCCGGAAAACTTTACATAGCCAATTAATTTCAGCGAACGATTTAATCCCGACAACAATTGGTTTGATGCAACCCTTGGGCCATTTTTGACAAATTTGTCCCCCCTCCCCCTTTTCTATAACTTAAGTATTTTTACAAGATTTCTATTCATATAAGTGAAATTTATCGATCCTATTAGGAGAACAATGTTGTCCCAAAACTTACATATATTTTTCCAACTTTCCATTCCGTCACCGCTATACAAAATGTATGAAAAAATGGTGACGGAATGGAAAAAAACCTTGGGACAAAAATTTTCACCTATCAGGATCGAAAGAGCTCGCGATTCTGAGTGGAAATCGTATTTAAAAATTGCAAATCCATTAAAAAAGTGAGGGGGGACAAGTTTGGAAAAAATGGCCCTCTTAGTAACATATTTTATATTAGCGGTGTCATATTAATCTTTTATTCAAATGGCATACAATAATTTCAATGGAGTAGTAAGTAATTAGAGAAAATAAAAATATCAAGTTCCAGAAAAAGTGTTAATCAATGTGGGGAAGGGCGCCACCATCGTCGAAGCCAAGCCATCTGGCAGCGGGCTTGAAGCGGTGGCGAATGCCTCGAATGCATATTCTTGTGGCGCGTATTACTGCGACATTAATTCTCGCTCGAAGCCAGCCATTTTATATTAGCTGATTTGTCGTTCACAGACGGTCGCGTGGGCAGCTGCTACGCGGACATGAGCGAGACGGGCGAGTGCGGCGAGCGGCTGTCGGTGTCTCTGTCCAACAGGGACTGCTGCTGTGGGTACAACATGGGCCGCGCCTGGGGGGACCTGTGCCAGCCGTGCCCGCTGAGGGGGTCGCGTGAGTACCGTGGGCGTGGGCAGCTCCCACGCGGACATGAGTCTCCAACAGGGACCGCTGCTGCGGGTACAACATGGGCCGCGCCTGGGGGGACCTGTGCCAGCCGTGCCCGCTGAGGGGGTCGCGTGAGTACCGTGGGCGTGGGCAGCTCCCACGCGGACATGAGTCTCCAACAGGGACCGCTGCTGCGGGTACAACATGGGCCGCGCCTGGGGGGACCTGTGCCAGCCGTGCCCGCTGAGGGGGTCGCGTGAGTACCGTGGGCGTGGGCAGCTCCCACGCGGACATGAGTCTCCAACAGGGACCGCTGCTGCGGGTACAACATGGGCCGCGCCTGGGGGGACCTGTGCCAGCCGTGCCCGCTGAGGGGGTCGCGTGAGTATCGTGGGCGTGGGCAGCTCCCACGCGGACATGAGTCTCCAACAGGGACCGCTGCTGCGGGTACAACATGGGCCGCGCCTGGGGGGACCTGTGCCAGCCGTGCCCGCTGAGGGGGTCGCGTGAGTATCGTGGGCGTGGGCAGCTCCCACGCGGACATGAGTCTCCAACAGGGACCGCTGCTGCGGGTACAACATGGGCCGCGCCTGGGGGGACCTGTGCCAGCCGTGCCCGCTGAGGGGGTCGCGTGAGTATCGTGGGCGTGGGCAGCTCCCACGCGGACATGAGTCTCCAACAGGGACCGCTGCTGCGGGTACAACATGGGCCGCGCCTGGGGGGACCTGTGCCAGCCGTGCCCGCTGAGGGGGTCGCGTGAGTACCCTTTACAGTTATCAGATCAGCAATTCTCTTTATTTTTGCCACTAAAATGAAATATGAAATTTTGGGTAAATTTTATACTATTTCTGCTCAGAATCACGAGCTGATTCCATTTCCGGCGAAAAAAAAATGTCCCAAAAATTTCATACATATTTCGAATATCCTCTTGTGTTACCGCCATAGAAGGTGTATGGAAAATAGTAACACAATAAGAAAAAAAATCATGGGACACTTTTTTTTCGACGGAAATGGAATCGGCTTGTGATTCTGAGTAGAAATAGTATAAAATTTACCTAAAATTTCATATTTCATTTTAGTGGCAAAAATAAAGAGAATTGCTCAGATACTAGCGACTAGCCCCGGCTTCGCACGGGTACTATACCTACATAAAAACCTTCCCCTTGAATTACTTTTTTTTTTTTTTAAGTAGCCTATTGTGTCCCACTGCTGGGCAAAGGCCTCCCCCTTACATTTCCAAACTTCCCGATTTAGGGCTATTTCTGGCCATTTGTTGGAAAATGCATCCAGGTCATCCCGCCATCTCTTCTTGGGCCGACCAATTCGCCGTTTCCGCTGCGGTATCCACTCCGTAGCTACTTTTGCCCACCTCTGTGGATGCATTCGGCGAACGTGACCAGCCCAGTCCCTTTTCAGCCTGGCGGTTTTTACTCCTACGTCGACAATGCGAGTTTTGGAACGCGTTTAATGTACTATATCTGTATTTATATTAAATCAAATTTATGTTTCGCTTTTAATTAATGCATGTTAGCCGTAAGATGTTATAAAACTATTATTTGAAAAAAGAAAGTCCCGCTGAGTTTCTTGCCGGATTCTTCTCAGGCAGTGGTGTAGGGTTAGAACCGGAGGTAGTTTTTTTTTTCTCTCATTCGCTATTTAGTTTAACGATTCAAAAGCGCTCGTTGCTGGGCCTAATTGAATAAAGAATATTTTGACTTTGACTTTGACGCAAGGTAGTGTTACGGATCCGGTCAATCCGTTTCACTCCAAGCATGCTGCGCTCCATGGCTCTTTGGCAGACCTTCAGCTTGATCTTTTGTAACTCGGTAAGTGACCTGGGGGGACCTGTGCCAGCCGTGCCCGCTGAGGGGGTCGCGTGAGTACCGTGGGCGTGGGCAGCTCCCACGCGGACATGAGCGAGACGGGCGAGTGCGGCGAGCATTTACAGGATGCTTAGCCAAGTTGCCAATCGCTAACGCGTAGCGTATCGTAGTTTTCTCTCTCTGTCACTCTTTCATATTAGTGCGACAAAAACAGTTAGCCGCTTTTCGTTTACGATTGACGATTAAGCGTTAGCGATTGGCAACTTGGCTAAGCACCCTATTATCAGATATATTGTTTAGTGTTTTGTTTTTTTTTTGTGTTAGGGTACACTGAAAATCATCGTCGTATCACTTTGTGTTGCGACACATGCTGAGTGTTATCCTTTTCCGAAACCAGGATTACCTATAATACCTATGTATTTCAATACCTACTACTTGTGTTTCGAATAAATGCTTCATTCATGCATTCATTCATTCATATTGGAGCGGCCACAGTGCTAAATATAGCAATCAGTAGTAAATATAATTAAACGGTTAAAAACTCAAGTGTATAGTCACTACGCGCGTCATGTTTCGGAGAGGTCTCTATTATCAAGCAATGAGCCTTTTTACTCATGAGTTAAACTTATGGGGCCCAGGCAGGATATAGAGTTCAAAACAGTGGTGACAGCAGTCAAATATTGACCATTTATTAAAATCTGTCATCGCCTTATATACTATTTACAGATAAATAATTTAGGTATGGAACAGGTACTTAAAAAAAGCGTAATCTAAGCTTACCTAATTCGTACTAACTCACGAGCAATATCGGATTTCTCACTCAACATCGCGAAGTGCAGAAATTGGGTAGATGAGAATACAGCAACTTGTGATTACCCACCGAAGACTTCTCATTACTCGGATCGGCTGGAACACGATGCGCTGTCTCGCTTTCTGTCTCACTCTAACAACAACGTAAATAGCGCGCGCGACCCTGCGTACGCTTCAAATTACCAAAATCATTTTCTCTCTCGCCATGCCCATGGCAAATCTTCCTTCAACAGCCTCTCAACACCGTCCGCAAATGACGGTGCAACGACCGTCCCACCCTTGTGGGATGCGACCCGGCCACAGCTGCATTAGCGGAAACGCGGGACCAGCCACACATACTCCAGGAGGAGTATCGTTTGTATATACAGTCAGTCGTACGCTTCAGTTGTCTTCTCCTGTCGATGTGAGCGCATACCCCATAAAATAGGGATGTAACGGAGTTCTGCTTCCGCTTCCGTTTCTGCGGAACTTCCGTTTTGTTTTACACATTCGCCTCTGTTTTGGTTCTGTTATTTTTAAAACAGAAGTCATAGCGGATGTCGAAGCCTAGCGTGATGGTGGGATATGAGCATCGTACATCCAAAACCAATAGGTTTATTCCTGTCGCTCATTCTCTAGACATAGACGTTAAGGGTCGAGTCTCACTCGAGCTCCGCTTCTGGATCCGGTTCTGTTCTCGGTTCCGCTTCCGTTAAACTATATTCAAAACTTCTGCTTTCGCTTCCGTTAAAATACATCCGTTACATCCCTGCCATAAACTAAACGTTGAATTACATTTATATGCAAGGAGCGGAATTTTCATAGAGAAAATGTAACTGTCAAAGGGATTGACTAAACTATGTTAGTATCGACTTATCGATGTTACGGAATAACCCATTACTAACTTAAATTAAAAGATTATTCTATAGCATTTTACTTCTTTTATAAGTAACTTACATTTCATTTTCAACTTACATTCATGTCAGGTATCAACACTTTTATATTGACATCGCACGTGCTGACAAACTCTATCACTTATGAAAACTTTAGTGACATAAATAGCATATGTGACGCTGTCATGATTTATTTTAATATCGAAATTCAAGTTACTTATCTAAGAGGTCAAATGCTATAGAATAATCTTTTAAGATAGTAATGGTCAATTCCGTAACATCGATAAGTCGATAAAATGGTTTAGTCAGTCCCTTTGATAGTTAGATTTTCGCTATGAAAATTCCGCTCCTTGTTTATATGTCAAGAATTCTTCTGAGCAACTTTTACGAAGTCTGTCATCGGCGCAAATTATAATTATATGTACTTATCCACAGCGGATTGGACGCACCTCTGCGGCGGAGGCGCCTTACCTCCAGGTTGGGGTCGAAATGGAACAGAAAGTGGGGGACCTAATGTTGACGACGTACCTTCCTCTATCAAGATCAACGAATGTATGCTGAGAAGCGGCATTTGTGGGCTTGGACGGTGCCAGGATAAGGACAAAGGGTGAGGATGGGTTTCTTTATTGTTCTTAACATTTTGTAAAACACTTTTAAACTGCGACCATATATAACATAGACGTCTAACGCCAGCTCAAAAATGCCCCCAAAACCAATTGTTCCATTGTGCCAAGATGGGCAGGACATAGCGCTTTTCTTAACACTGCGCATCTTTCGGCGCAACGTCTTTGACAAACGTTTATAGAATATAGCCAACAAAACTTTGATAGACCAATCACAACTATTTTTAAATGGCGGTTTAAGTTTTTATAGGTTGATATTCGAATTTACTACCATGATGCATTGAAGAGAGGGTGACACGTGTCAACTAAAAATCAGGACCGGCTTTGAAAGGCAATTTAGTATGGCGTGCGGCTTCCATGTTTTATTTGTTCGTAGCTTTTAAACTATAATTTAAACTTTGTCAGCCTCCGTAGCCTAGTTGGTAGTGACCCTGCCTACGAAGCTGGAGGTTCCGTGAATTTATTTATCACAAATATTTGTTCTTTGGTCGAGACTGTGTATGTATTTAAGTATCTATATGTAACTATCTATTGTATATATCGTCGCCTGGTACCCACATCACAAGCCTTAATTGAGTTTACCGTGGGACTAAGTCGATTTGTGTAAGTTGTACCACTTATTCCACGAAAATGTCAGGTACGTGACGCCGTTTTCGCATACTTCTAAGTAAGCTAGGAATTACAATTTTGGCGTATCTTAATATTATAACCTGGTGTTTGTATTGATACTGGTGTTTTTGCCTGCAGATACCAATGTATTTGCGACGACGGAGCCGAGCTGTCGGAGAAGGACGGCAACCCGATTTGTATCGACATTGACGAGTGCGCGCTCGACTACTGCCGAGGGGGGCAGTGTATCAACAAACCCGGTTCATTTGAGTGCAGGTAAAATAAACAGGCAATTGTTTCAATGTGATAAAAAAAAATATGGGTAGGGTAAATCCACAAGACTGTAACGAGAGTTACCAATTCTTTTGTATGTTCTCATATTAATTAACTACATTTAGGGCTGATTTTTCAATCGCCAGATAAACGTATTCGTTAGTTAAAATTATAACTATCCTTTTCTAAAGTCATCAGTCAAAACAGGATAGAGCTAGCTTTTATCTGACAGACACTGTTAACTGGCAATTGAAAAATCAGTCCTGAAGCGTCTACATATCTACCTACAGGGGGGTTACCATGACGTATTAATGCGATTCAGTTTAGGTTCAGGGAAAGGGACATAGATATACGACTCCTATAGCCTTGTCCCTTTCTCTCGACCTAAATTAAATCGCATTAGTACGTCATGGTAACCCCCCAGGGCTAGGTTAGACGTACGGAAACTCAACTTTGATTAATTAATTTTAAAACATACGAAAGAATTAAATCCATGTAACTATCGTTACAGTCTTGTGGATTTACTCATACCATCACCATCCCCCGCCTATCTCAGTCCACTGCTGGAGGGAGACGTCTTCTATTAACTATGCATATAGACGCATTCATCATCAGCCTATGATAGTCCACTGCTGGACGTAGGCCTCTCCTATTAACTATGCGTATAGACGCATTAGGACGTAAATGCCCATAATCACCACGCTGGGCAAGCGGATTGGCGATCGCAGTAATGTGTCCACTATGATGGCCCTGACGCTCCATCATCAATCTTCTATCAACGAATGGTCCGTGACACTTTCAATCCCGACTCTTACGAAACCTTTGGGAAGAGTTGGGGTGGTGATAGGTCATACGACTCGTAAGGTCAAGGCGCCATTACCCTATGTTATGGGGCGGTCACACAAAATAGTTTGGGAACCTTTGCGTCCATGCGCATAGTTAATAGGAGAGGTCTACGACCGGCTTTGGACGTAGACCTCTCCTATTTTGGATAGGCCGATGATAATCAAATGATGTCCCGTAATTTTTGGCTAGATATTGTCACTCATGATATTGAGACGGTTCTGAAATAATCGAATTACTTCCTTCTTTTGTTTTTCAGATGTCCACCAGGCTTTGACCCAGTCGAGGGCGGGCTGAGATGCAGCGACAAAAACGAATGCGACATGACGCACGGCCGCATGTGCACTAATGGAGAATGCTTTTTAACTGATGGAGGGTAAGTCTAAGATAGTTAATGTACTTGTGCAGTCAAGTGCAAAAATAAATATCGAAACCGCTCATAAATATGTTACGACGTTCTTATTACACAGAATTAGAGTGCACTGGGACATATTTATGAACATTTTTGTGTACAACTTATTTTGTCTTTGACTGTACCTGAAGGAAAACACAATCAATCAATTAAAGCGTTTATTTGTAAACATAGGTATTTGCAGTATGCGGATTCTGCAATGCTTTACTCAGAGGTGTACAACAACTAGAGTTATAATAATTATAATATGATCATATGTCACAGTAAGAAAGTAATAGCGATCATTAGGTAATAATCAATAAAATTTATTAGATATAAAATTGTATTTATATATCACATTTTAAAATTGCAAATTATTAACAATGGATAAAGGAAACTGATAGAGCGATTGTGCACCACAATGAATTTTACTGTCCGGCAGACCGAGTTTTCATGGTCCGATATGGCATGAAAAAAACGCATGATTGGCTTGTGCACTTGTCCGTCTTTTTACTCGGAGGTGCGGCACAGCAGCATGAAAAAAACGGATGATTGGCTTGTGCACTTGTCCGTCTTTTTACTCGGAGGTGCGGCATAGTAGCATGAAAAATCAGTCGACAGTCATAAAAGTCAGTGCAATTCCGGACGCAGTGCACAAGCATTAACACGTTTTTCATAGCTGTCATCTCGGCTCGGAAAAATTCTGTCCGGAATGGGAAAAGTAAAATGTCGGACGGTAAAATTACGTATAGTGCACAAGCTACTATATACATTTAATGGCATGGCATATCGGACCGTAAAAAACCGGACTACCGGACGGTAAAAGTTAGTGTAGTGCACAAACGCCCATAATAATCGTCAGTGGAACTGAAATACTTCACACATGCGCGAATTGGTTTTACATTCGTTTCTTAGGTCCTTTTTCACAATCCAGAGTTACTATCGCGAGGTTGATTGGTTAGAAATGTCAATAATGCACAGGTAAATTCACCAAAGCTGGCACGAATGGATCGAGTAAGTGACAGAAAGTATCAAGGTGTGGATGTCAAAATTATAGTAATTAGAGGATGGTATAAAGCAGCGGATACGATTGCAAAATGGCAGCTTGGGTAGGCAGCTGCCATTTTGCAATCGTAAACGATAAGCAACAAATGTATTACTATGACAGATTCGCACGAAAAGTCACATGACCATTTCTATACATTATTATGATCACGTGACTTATCGCTTATCGTATACGATTGTAGAATGGTTTCTTGGCTGGGCCTGCAACGCCGCCGATACACAATGATAGATGTCATTCATTTTAAATCCATTTGTATCAGCTTTGGTGAATCGATCTGTATGAACTTATAACCAGTTAATCCCAGGTTACAGGCGCGGATCCAGGACTTCGTTTAAGGGGGGAGAGGGGTAGTATTTTATATTTTTTTTTTATGTTGGCCCAACAAAGTGGCTCCACTCCACCTGATCGTAAGTGAAAAGTAGAGTCCAAATCGCGGCGGCAACGAACAGGAGACAATCCGTAACCTGTTAGTTGCCACCGCCTTGCTGGCCCGCTAGATGCTTCTTCACGCTTCGTTTGGGTCCCAACTTATAGGTATGCGGAAACACATGTGCCGGTAAAGAATTCCACTTTTTAATAGTCCGGCATATGAAGGAATTGCCGAATAACTTAAAACAGCACCTAGGCATAACTAAGACCAGTGTCACGAACAAGTGCCCCATTGCCCCCCAGATCTCCGCGCATGCCAGGTTAAGCCTAGATCACTTATTTAACACTGGATTCCTTTTCAGCTACGAATGCACCTGCAACTCCGGCTACGAGCCAACAGAGACGGGTCACGCCTGTCGCGACGTTGACGAGTGTCGCGATAACCCGCGCGTGTGTCGCCGCGGTCGCTGCCGCAACACGCCGGGCAGCTACGAGTGTCAGTGCGAGCCGGGCTTCGAGCTCACGGCCGCTGGGTATTGTGGAGATGTGGATGAGTGTACGCAGGGCGCGCTGTGTCAGGTAGGATATATTACTGGTGACTGCAACAATTGCAACACGCCTGATATTAGTGCTAATGCGAGCTTATAGCTCGAGCCGAGAGAGACGAGTCAGGATTATCGCGACAACCCGCGCGTGTGTCGCCGCGGTCGCTGTCGCAACACACCGGGCAGCTACGAGTGTCAGTGCGAGCCGGGCTTCGAGCTCACGGCCGCTGGGTATTGTGGAGATGTGGATGAGTGTACGCAGGGCGCGCTGTGTCAGGTATGATATATTACTGGTGGCTGCAACAATTGCAACACGCTTGATATTAGTGCCGAGAGAGACGGGTCATGAGTGTCGCGACAACCCGCGCGTGTGTCGCCGCGGTCGCTGTCGCAACACGCCGGGCAGCTACGAGTGTCAGTGCGAGCCGGGCTTCGAGCTCACGGCCGCTGGGTATTGTGGAGATGTGGATGAGTGTACGCAGGGCGCGCTGTGTCAGGTAGGATATTCAATTGGTCGCTGCAACACGCCTGCTATTAGTGCTAGTGCGAGCTTATAGCTCGAGCCGAGAGAGATGGGTCACGCCTGTCGCGACAATTCGCGGGTGTGTCGCGTAGAAAGATGAATCGTTACGTTGGCAGCTTAATAAAAAACATGAATTTTGTAAATCAGTGCCGTGCACCCTTTTTTGCTTTGGCAACTTCAACGGTAGGAGCATATTCACACATTGATTCCAGAGTAGCATGGTATAATATGCAAACGGAAAGGTGCATTGTCACGGTGTTTAAAATGGAGTTTATTAAAGAACACATACATAATTTCTATCACTACTCTGTATTGTAAGCTGTTGGATCTCCGAACAGTAAATAATAATAAATAAATAATAAGTATACGTAGAGTCGCGCTTTTAAAATTGTGTCAATTCATATGGGTGTATTTTCTTTACGACTAACCGCTTATCTAATGGCAGCTAAACGAATTTAGTTGTATGTCGATTTAGTTGTAGATTTTCGTGCTGTTTACCAAATTCTGTCAATGTCTGCCGAACTTAAAATATTAGTTTATGTCTCCCAAACTTTGCGCGTAGCAGGGCCTGATAGAAAACTTATTTACTCCGTATTTCCAGGGCGGCCGCTGCGTAAACAACGAAGGCTCCTTCCAATGCGTATGCGAAGCTGGATACCGAACAACGCCGGACCGCGGCGCGTGCGTCGACGTGGACGAGTGCTCCGAACAACGCGTATGTCGGAATGGCCGCTGCCATAATACGCCTGGGTCATTCCGGTGCGAATGCTTCCCAGGTTTCACTCTTAGTAACGATGGGAGGACTTGTCTCGGTAAGTCATCGCAATTTAAGGGTGCTTTTGTCAAGTGTGGCTCTGTTTTCGCTCGAACAGAGCGTGTGTCGGAATGGCCGCTGCCATAACACGCCTGGGTCGTTCCGGGTGAATGCTTCCCTGGGTTCACGCTTAGCAACGATGGGAGGACTTGTCTCGGTAAGTCATCGTTATTTAAGGGTGCTTTTGTCAAGTGTGGCTCTGTTTTCGCTCGAACAGAGTGTGTGTCGGAATGGCCGCTGCCATAACACGCCTGAGTCGTTCCGGTGTGAATGCTTCCCTGGGTTAGCAACGATAGGAGGGCTTGTCTCAGTAAGCCTCATTGAAGTGCTGTGCTATTTTTGGTGGACTGACTGCCTAAGCTTAGGCGAGCGCTTTAGCTTCCTGATACGACGCGGGTTCAATTCTTTCTCTCACTCGGTTGATGTAGTTAATTTTAGGGTTTCTGACTCTTTTCGTCTTGTGGTAAGGGGGTCAAATCTACAAGATTATAATGTAAATTCGTCGAGAATAGTGCAATACCACGTAACTAACAAATTCAATTAGGATCAATTTCAGTGTCAATTGTTTGATATTTTGCTATCTGCTTTGGTATTTACGCGGGATTGCACTATCCCCGACGATTTACCAGTTCTTATGTGTGTTTTAAATCATTTAATCGAAGTTCCCGTATGGCTGATTTAGTTTTATAGGTAGATTTTTCAATCCTCAGTTAAAAGTATCCGTCAGTTAAAATTATTACCATCCTTATCTTAGGTCATCAGTCAAAAAAGGATAGAGCTAACATTTATTTGGCAGACACTGTTAACTGGGAATTGAAAAATCAGTACTAAATCTATTTAATTAGTATGAGAACATACAAAAAAATTGGTAACTGACGTTACAGTCCTGTGGATTTATCTATTAGGGCTTGTGCATAAATCACGCGAGGTCCTATGGGGGGGAGGGGGTCCAAGAAAACATCACGAAATATCACGTTAGGGGAGGGGGGGGGGTACAAGGAGACCTCATATCTGTATTTTTCTACGATGAACAAACTAAGAAATATTGTGAATTTCGGCGAGCGAACGTAAAAAGTTGAATGAAAAAAATACACGTGAGACTGCTAGAGGGGGGGGGGGGGGGGGTTCAACCAAGAAACTCACCAAACATCACCAGGGGGAAGGGGGGGGGTCAAAAAGTAGCCGAAAAAAACCTCGCATGATTTATGCACGAGCCCTTAGGAGGATGGAAAGCAACGCGTTCTGTGTACTTTAAAGCAAGAATCCCCTTTAGATGTTATATGCAGTTAGTTTCATTCATAATTTATTGCATAATAATAGTCCAATCATAATTAATGTTGTCCTTTTAGTAAATCTTACCCTAAATCATTAAAGGTACTTTGTTATAGGACCATTCTATGGGCTGTCCCGTACAAACGCGTGTATATTCCGAAAATTTGAGTTTTCTTCCAAGTTATTAGTTAATGTTTTTAACTCCTCTGGTCACGAAAGCGAACTTCGATAAACCCACAATTTTGAGAATAACCTTGTTTGTACGGGACATCGGTGGACTTTTTCGTGGAATGCATTTGCATACAGTGTGTTAACATGGGAGAAAAATTAAATGGGTGACTCCTTAGACTATCCACAATAATCCTGTAAAGGTTCTGAGGTTTTAAAATTGTTAAGTTTGGAAATATTGTTATTCAAAGTTATGGGCTCTAAAGGTCTCTGCCCACTAGACCGTAGCATACCATGACCGTAACATGAACGTATCAGACAAAAAAATATTCTTTGTATGGAAAAGTATGAGACTATGCCCACTAGGACGTTCCGTCGCCGGCCAACACCGTCGCGTGCCATGCACGGACCGGCAAGAATTGTCGGCGAGAATATTTTGCCGGCCCCGACACGCTACGTGCATGGCACGCAACGGTGCCGGTACGGTGTGCGCAGGCGGCGAAACGGTGAGCATACGGGTTCTATTTACATGTTTGTATTGTATTTACAATTTTTATCCAAAACTCTCCAAATTTTTCACTTTTGATAGTGAGTAATAATTTTCTTATGGCGAGACAACTGAAATAATATAATCAGCATCGTTATTTTCTGAAAAAAAACTTACTTAATTGATTGTAAACCCGCAAACCGAAGATTTTCATTGAGATTGAAAAATATTACTTCGTTTCTTACAAACAAAATAACTAAAGGAAATATCAATTTTGAAACAGTCATATAACTTAACGAATTTATCCAGATAGATTGCACAATTTGTTTCTTTTTTTACATGGTAAGAACCATGCTTTTGATGTGGCTTTCTAAAATAAATTTTATTGGTTTTAGATTTTTATTACAATATGTAGGTACACAAAATCGATATCTTTTTTTTTCGTAAAACCTATGCACTTTAGCAGCTGCTTCATTGTTATTTAAAATTAATTATTGTTCCAAAACTATTAGAAGATGTAAAAATAATCAAACAAAACCAGTACTTGACGGAGTTACATTGACAATCATGACAAG
>JALPQI010020918.1:0-13753 GCA_025490895.1 Thaumatotibia leucotreta
CCAAAAGAGCATTCGCTGTTCTAGCGCCCGTTCTACGAAATCAACCAATCACGTTTTGTGTACCGATCGAATTTCTTAGTTCTTGGTTAATCCCCCACTCTACGAAATCAACGAATGTCGACGAATGAAAGTTTGTGTAACGAACGAATTTCGTAGAGTGAGGGATAGAATAAGCATTCGCTCGTTTGGTCTAAATCCACCTTTAGATAATAATAAATGTATAAAGAACAATACCAAAATTTTTCCATGACAATTTTCAATTTCGGAACTTGTCAGTGGATTGGCATAGAGGTCTTTCTTCGATAGTTTCAGAGGCGGTTGCCGTTAGACCAATAGGAATAACGGAAGCTGGCCGGTAAGAAAATTAGGGGTGGATATTCATATTTGAAAATGACAGTAGGTATACTCTGCTCAACGATCTGTTAGTAGAAAATGGCGGCCATTTTGTTTTAACTAAAATTTTGGTAAATAACAGTAACTTTTTTTCGACTGTTTATAGTGTTTATAAACGAATTATGGCTTACATTAGTTAATTCAGTATGCAGGGTATACTTTAAGTATATTATCTTTTATTTGTATAGGTACGGAAATATGAAAATTTGTTAAGCACAGTTAAAATAATGTTCTGATACAAAGCTCCCATATGTTATTAATATTTAATTAAAAAATGATGACGCTTTATATATTAATAATTAGTATACCTACGGACTAAAGTGTGAGTTGCGCGAATTAAAATAAACTAAGATTATCATTTCTTAAAAGTCTTAAAACTGTCATTTACTTGATAATTGCCTTATTTTCTTATAAGAGTACCTCTGTATACATATACAATATAATTTTGTTATTTTAAGGTACTTACGCCACTCGGTTCCTGTACATATAGGTACCTAATATAAACTATAAAGTCCATTCATAGACAGTGATAAAAGTAAAATAAAAATATTTAAAAAACTCACGTAAATCCACAAAAATGTCGCTACTGAATCGCGTCAAATTCTTCCTGCACGGGTACTTCATATTAAAAATATTTATTTAAAGAATATGACCTAATCCTCACGTAGTTTATTTTTATAAGAATTGCACCTCACTCGGACAGGTTCACTTGCATACTGGCAGAACACCTCCTTCCTATGTCCGTTTCCGTAAAAAAAAACAACAGGTACCATAATGGCGAACAATAAGTTGTCAAAGTCGAAAGCGCCCGTATCTCGCCGCCGATTGGTCTGTATTGTCGTTTGATAGTATTGTGTAACGCCATGTTTCTATTATGTTTAAGTATGTTTGCGATTGACAGGTGACAATGGGCTAAAAGATTCATAATATTTGAGGTTAGATTGCCATCTCCCTAACGGTCCTGCGAAGTTCATTGTCGAAACTTTTCTTCGTAGTTGAGTGAGCGTCATTTTTTTTCGTTTTTCATCTGTTTTATACATTTTTGCATGTGATTCTTGACCTAGTCGTTGCAGGGTAAGCGATTAAGTTTCCTTGATAGCTCTTGCTTAGATCTAAACTAAGTCACGGGTCACGGTGGTAAGTCACCATTATTTGAAAATAAATCGCCCTAATAGCCATTTTTTTAAGTACCTACATTACTTTCCATTTATTTGATTAGCTGAAAACACACAAGAAACACAGTTACAGAGTATATTGTAACATAATTAAATAGCAAAGGCCTTCAAAGGATCTCTCCAGTTTATCTTTGAGTAAATGAGTGGAAAAAACTAGATAACCATGAAAGACAATCGGTAGTACCTTTATAAGATTAATACGAGGCGTCGGCCTCTCCTATTAACTACACTTTATGGACTACTAACTACACGATGGGCAACTGGATTGGTGATTGCATTAGTAATGTGTGCACTATGATGGCGATAGTGCATCAATCTTGTGTCAACGAATAGTTATTAACACTTCAATCCCTTTGTCGACTCTCGACATCCATGGGACAAACGTACACCTTATATTTATGTGCCGTTGCTAACTTTTACTGTGTTTTTGAAAATTCTACCGTTATCGTCTCGTCTCTGAAGTCTGAACACTTCAATGCCACCCTCTTAAAACTCACAAAACATTAATCGTAACCATTCAAATTGATCATAAACAACACTAAAGCGCTCATTATGCACCGTCACAGCCGTATTTAATAGTCTCAAAAGGACAAATCGATAAAATTACATGAATGCGAAAATTAGCATATCTGCCATCTTGGCTGTTTGGCTCGTCACCTGAGTCGCGGAAAAAAAAACGCGAGCTTTGTGTCTATGGGTTTGACAGATAACGGATCGTAAAAATTCGTAAAGCTCAGTTTGACCGATCGTTAACCGACTTCAGAAAAGGAGGTTATCAATTAGACTGTTTTTATGTATGTTTCTAAATATCTCCGAGAATCGTGAACCAAGTTTCAATTTTTTTACTTAGGGCTCCGTACATCGAAAGGAAAAATACTGCACCCTTATAGGATCATTCGCGTGTCTGTCTATCTGTCTGTCCGTAAGTTACAATTTACGATTTTGCTGTTTGCCTCTCTTTTTAGCCAATGCACGTGAGCGTTAGAGAGGCAAATAGCTGTAAAATTTTACTTTATAAAACGTGACCCTGATTTGCTTCGAAACTACTGTACCGATTGAGTTCGCACAAAATGTGGCACGTATATTCAAAAATATCTATCAATTCCAATTTCGAATAGCATTACAGGGAATACAACTAAATTAAAAACAAAACACACGATTAAATCTATTTCAAATAATCACCATAAGTATTTGAGAGCCTAAAACTGCACAGATCCAAAACAAAGAGATGCACGTGCATCTAATCCCTGCATCCTCGGATCCGGGTCCTCTCGGTGGTCCCCCCCTTCTGATCTCCCCCTCCCCCCGTTCCCGACACGGTCTCAAGAGGTGGCATTAAAATCGCTTACAGCGTCAGAGTGGGACTGGCTAAAAATTACGACGTTGAACGGCAAAAAAAAGAGAATAGAGCTGCGATATTTAAATGAGCGTTCGAAATCGGTGATCAACAGTATCGACATCAATTGTTTTTAAAGTAGACGATTTTTGAAACTCGATCATTCATATTTTTTTAAATTTCTATATCATCGATATATCGATAAAAAAGTCTAGTATTAAAACTGATCATTGCGAATTAAAAAGCAAGTTGTAACATATTTTTTATGGTAATTAATTACACTAAAATTACTAGTAATGAAATAAAAATATTTGAACAGATTATATCCCAAATATCAATTAATTTAAGTATATCCTGACGTTTACTTTACAGGGTTCGTGGTCTACGGGTGCCACAATTTCATTTATAAAAAACTTGTAATTGTATATAAATATCATGAATAGGTATTTATTTTATTTCACCACGGTAAACGAAAAAAATATAAATTGCCACTTAATTTAAAAAAGAATTAAAGCATAAACAAGGCCCTGGCAGGACATGAGGGATCATAGATATTTGGTTTGTTTTAGTTTTTAACCATCGACAATAGAGTCGATTGACACATTTGACAAGTATTGTTTTAAAGGGGGTAGTATTTGTGTAGCGCTCGTTTAATTTATGTTGTTTCTTGCAGTTCCTAGTGTTTATGATGCATTTGGAGCGGATTATGGGGTTTAGTTGTAAAAAGAGCGTTTGAGGGATGTGCTTTGAGTAAACATTCGAGAATCGAGATTATGCGTTACGCTTATGTAAATAGGAATGTAGTGTTGGATTTACAATTTTCCAGTATGATTCTCCACTTATTCAAAATTTTAATATAATTTTAAATAATGAGCGCTACATCAACAAATTATATTGGCGAATTAATTTATGTTTTATAAAGTTAAAGTGAAGGTCGCCGGAAAACGCTGGATGCAGGTCGCATCTAACCAGTACATGTGGAGGTCCAGAGGGGAGGCCTATGTTCAGCAGTGGACGTCTTATGGCTGAGATGATGATGATGATCATGATGATGAAAGTTAAAGTGACATTATTAAATGATATTTTCATGTAATAATTTATTGTAATGTCTTATTTGGTCCTTGGCTGATTACGATTTATAATTTTATGCGTTGAAATCAAAATCATAGATTTATTACAGTATGTTCCATCGGTTATCATTGAAAGTCGGTTTTCGATAGGTTCTGCCATATTTCACTAAACTGGCCGTAACTCCGTAACTAGAATCGACAAATTGGAACGTTTACTGAAAACCCCCTCACATATGTAGATTTTAGAGATATTTAATTAATTTGCATTTATTTAGTTGTAAATTATTAATACACCTTAATCCCTCAGATAAGTTCCTAAATACTTAGTGGCATAAAAAACAATTTATATTATTATGTTATATTATGTTGTCAGCCTCTGTAGCCTAGTTGGTAGTGACCCTGCCTACGAAGCTGGAGGTTCCGGGTTCGAATCCCGGCGAGGGCATTCTTTGTGTATTTATTTATCACAAAGTTTGTTCCTTGGTCATGGCTGTGTATGTATCTAAGTATCTATACGTATCTATCTATTATATATATCGTCGCCTGGTACCCACAACACAAGCCTTAATTGAGCTTACCGTGGGACTAGGTTGATTTGTGTAAGATGTCCCAAGATATTTATTTATTTATTATTTATTTATTTATTTATGTTGTTATTGTGCGCAAATCCATAATTTCTCCTATAGATAGAAAATAGCTTAATATCTGAAAGCAAAAGTATTCTTAATCATAAGTCGCCACAGATGCTGTTGCGACATCCATCTGAAAAGGATTTTAAAACGGATTACTATCCCAACACCTTAATCTCACTAAGAAATTACTATTATCTACTTTACAATGAAAAACGACACAAATACCAAGCCCTTAGTGGCAATATCAACCTAATTACAAACAAACTAAAGGTCATAAAAGCAAATCCTCATCACAAGCAATAAGATGAGTTTAAAAATCTAACTCACTCGTGGGAAACGGACAAGTCAATAAAACGCGCCAAAAGTCATCTTTGTTTTTTTTCTACCGAGTTGTCACTGGCCCATTGTCTTTTGCCGCAACGCACGTGTCTATGGCACGTTTTTTTAGACACCTGCAGCGTCATTCACGAGTTTGTATAGTAATCGTTCAATAATTTGCATCGTGGGCTTGGGAACGGGCGAGGGTGTAAGGTGTCTTTTGTTTCGGATTACGTGAATGAAGCGTAGTAACACTAGTAACGAATGAGCTGTGGACTCTTTGGGAGAATCGGGAGTTATTGTTTTAAAGTGAAGTTCGTATTGAACAGGTTGTTCGGAAACTGAATGATTGTAATGAGCCAATAGACTCTATTGTTTTTGTTTTTTTTTATTTATTAGTTTAGTTTAATGTTTTTCGTTAAGAACTTACAACATTAAAATTACTACCGTTTTTATTGCATAATACCTTTTTCAATTTACTGGGCCATCTAGTTGTTCGCCTTGCAATTGCGACATCATTATAATTGCACATGACAGTATTTAAAATTTAATACATTAATAAACCTGAAATGTATTTTTCTATGTCCATCTTATTAAAGATATATTATATAATATAAGTAATTTATTGTGAACGTGAAGGTTACATCTTTATAACCATTGGTAATTTGAAATTTCCAGTTATTCAGACAGGAAGAGGTGAAAAACAGCTCTTTGATCTGCTTACAAACGTAAGTATTTAAATATTTTAAAGTAACTCTACAAAATTGAATGGGGAATGCCCAAAGCACGAATTGCAAAAAAACTTACGTAGTCTTATTGTTAATGTATGCGTCATAAAGAAATGACTCACCACAACTGGACATGTTAAAATTACAAACATAACTAAACTTATTTTAAACGAGAAAGTTTCTCACGATGTTTTAGTTTTCGCACCTCTACGCGACAATTGTCGGCCATTTGCAACAATTACGCTAAGGCGTTTTTAAACAACTTTTTTTGTCTATGGAACGGGTGACGTTTCGGCGGGAGTGCATTGTTTTGCGCGGGAACGCGCCCGGAACAATAACGCCTCCGCTTTTTTTTAATAACGTTGGTTCTCACGATTTGCCTAGTTATTTATTATGCTGTGATATGGTAAAATTTTAATGAGGTATTTTAAAATCACTATAGTTTTTCAGGAAGGTTTTTGTAACCCTTAAATTGGCAATGTACGTACATAGTCACCCACTTTTTGTATATTTTTTTAAGACAGAATTTTCTGCTTTACTCAATGGCGAGGAGTCTAGAAGGCACGTTTTTTTCAATTTGCCAATTTAAGGATTAAATGTAATTTTAGGAACATAAAGCTGTTACTAATTTTCAAAGAGCATCATTCTTTGTAATAATACTTATTACGAAAATAATTGTTTACAGTATAGTCTGGCAAAAATCTTCTGATAACTTGTTCCCTAACCAGAATGAGATAGCTACATTTTTTTATGTGACGAAGGTAGACAACTGAGCTCTCAGCCCACCTGATGGAAAGTAGGAACTAAGGCCCATGGACATAGTGATAAAAAAAATCGCCTATGCACTGCCTACCCTGAGGTCTTAGATGGATTGCCTCTATCCATGGCAGTAATTTCTCCGGCTATCTTACCCCCAAACCGAAACACAGTGCAAACACTGCTATTTAGCGGCAGGTTAACGGGTAAGACGGTAGTAGCTATCCAGGCGGACCCTGCACGAGGTCCTACCACCAGCAAACAATTTCATAAGAGTCCGTATTCTTCGTATATTTTTTAAAGTACCTATCAAATCCAGAACTAGGTACAATTCATTAACAACTATGTAACTTTCTGTATGTCGGTGACTCACAAGTAAATAGTTACTCGGACTTCGTACATACTACACAATATAAACGCCTTACATTGTACATAATGTAAATTGTTACTCAAAACACCTCCGACCCTGACCCCGTTTAAAAGTGGATCAAAAAAAGTGAACTAAATACTGGTAATGAAGGCTTCGCAAACGCGGCGTTTTATTTTGTCGTGTTGCTGTTTAAAGAGCGCGATTTCCTGAACGTTGTGTGGAGGGCTATGGCCAATTGCACATTACTTGTTTTTTTTTTACAAACTACAGTACCGGCTAAGTGTTTGCCCACGCTATTAGGTATGTATGGTTAAAGGTTCTGTATACTCTTTTTCGCGATTTTAGGGTTGGTCCCAAATACAAAATGGGTCAAAATTATTTTCGTTATCTTGTTTCATACCACTCTGTCACGCTTTTAGTTACTGTTTCGACTCAGTATATTAAAAAAATCCGGTGCACTTGTATTTTATTTCACGCTAAGTTTTAATCCATATAATATCAGAAATTGAAAACAAAACATCATCTCGAAAGATGAATGTCTCTCACCCGACCGCGCCACGGAGGGGCGACGTAACTCATTCGAGATTATCGGCTTAGGTAACAGAGCGTTGCGCGGGCGCACATATGGGCAAGTAATTGATCAAAACGAGATGCGGAAGTAGGTATTTTTATTGTTTTTTTTACGTGACGAAGGTAGACAACTGAGCTCTCAGCCCACCTGATGGAAAGCAGGAACTGAGGCCCATGGACATAGTGACCAAAAAATTGCCTATGCGCTGCCTACCCTGAGGACTTAGAGGGATTGCCTCTATGCCAGTAATTACACCGGCTATGTTACCCCCAAACCGAAACACAGTGCAAACACTGCTATTTAGCGGCAGGTTAACGGGTAAGACGGTGGTAGCTATTCGGGCGGACCCTTCACGAGGCCCTACCACCAGGTAATTTGATTTCTGTAATCGACATGTATGAAGGGACAAAGGACAGTAGCCTTAGGGTGCGGCACCACTGAGGCAGAGAGGAGCGGAGATGTGTAAAATTGGCCAATGAGACCGCATGACAGTGTTTCGAATTTTGCATTTCAAGAATGTAATTGGTCAGTTTTGCACATCTCCGCTCCTCTCCGCCTCAGTGGAGCCGCACTCTTACGATGATTTTTCAAGTATCGCAGTTATATATGTTAGGTTGTACCTACTACAATTGTCAGTAGAATAAAAAAATGTAACCAAACCAAAACAGCTTTCAAATAAAAAAATGTCATCAAAATCGGTTCAATCCAGTCGGAAGTTCTGGGGTAACAAACATACAGGTCGAATCTATAATAAAGAGAGAATTTTGACAGGATACCTCCACCGGGAGTCGAACCTGAAACCTTCAGGTTCGCAGCAACCCACTGACCTACTCGCTAAACAGGCTAATGAATTATTCCCTTCGACAGCAATAAAGTATTATAGCATAAGTGTTATAAGCGGCAAAAAACACCAGATGTTGTAAGTTACCCCACGCCCTTCACAACACTATAATCCGATAATCTCAGGAAACGATCAATATTACAGAAACTGTACCAGGTGAAAGAGATTTATTAGATATTTAAATAAATAATCATAAATAATGTTTCTGAAATTGTATATAAGTACTTACTTTTTTTTTCATAACGAACGTAGACAACTGAGCTCTCAGCTTTGATGGAAAGCAGGAACTGAGGCCCATGGACATAGTGATCAAAAAATCGCCTATGCGCTGCCTACCTTGAGGACTTAGATGGATTGCCTCTATCTATGTCAGTAATTAGAGAGATGTAGGAGATATATAGTTTAGGTCCCCGTAGTTCTTAAGGTAGGTTTAGTTTAGTGTACCTATAGTTTTTATTTTAATTTTAATTACTTACATTCTTTTAATATTAATTAAATCTGTAAGAAGAGGGTAGATATAATAAAATGTTGAATTTTCTAGAAATTCTTATATCGGTGGAGCTATGTATATTAATGTAATATTATATTCTTGAAATAAATTAATCTAAATCTAAAATAAAAACATTGAATGATTATTCGCAGTTATAACTATATACAGACAGGTATATTTCACAAAAAATACGAAAATAAACAATATAGAAACAAAAATATAAGTAAAAATCAATAGGCCGTCACATTAGCACGGTAATCGCAGCAAATAGTTTCCACTAATCGACTGCAAGCCTTTTGTATCCACACGTACCACTTACCCCACATCCAAAACGTCACACTTACTCACAAAACGCGCACACTTACACCCTTTCATAAACCAGCAACAACTAAACGCCAAATGAAGTAAGCGCCGTAGAAGTATCATGTTTATGCTCGTTTTAGAACAGCGTAGGGCACGTATGGGGAAACGCTTACATTGTAACCGGTTTGTATACGTTAGGGTTCGTATTTAGGACGGTGTTTACAAGCGCTGTGGAGCAATTTTCATTAGGTAAAGTACCTGTTAGCAACTAACTTGCTTGAGGTTGTACAGTTGGGTCTTAAAAATGTAAAAAAAAAAATGTTTATGTATAAGATGGTTTTACGTTTTCTGTTGACAACTTGTCTGGTAAGTATATCTGACAGCTAAGGTTATTGTTTAGGAGACTATGAAAATAAATGAATTCGGAACAGTTAGAATATAATAGAGTGAAATACCATTGGCAGTTTAAAATACATTTTCAAATATTGGGTACGAATATCGTCACCTAGCACAATTCTTCACCCCTGAAGCACCCAAAACCTAAGCACCGTACCTACCTTACATTTTAACCTCGTAAGGCCAAACGTCCTATTTTTAGGACAACAAAATTGAGGCCGTGGTTTTTCTGGCCGGCGACCGGCGACCGACGGTGTACTGCCATTTGGCAAATTATGTTTCCCAAATATGACTTCCCAAAAAACTTATCGCAATAGTCTCATTTCCCAAACAAATCTTTAGCAAAGTTACATTTCTCATTTTATTCATTTGGTCAAATTATTATTTTGCAAAGTTTCACTTCGTCAAGATTTTATTAAGCAAATGCTTATAAACCGACTGTTTTGTTATTCCCTCGGCATTGCGTTCCCTCGTCAGTTTCATCTAAATTACTGTATAGAGAAATAAACCATTTCATAAGATTCAATTGGAATATGATCTTTCGGCGAAATGACTTTATGCGAAAAATGGGTTGCGATGTAATATTGTATATGCCATACAATATATTGGGATTAGTATGTCACGCCAAACGATGCATTTGCCAAAAAATATTTTGGGAAAATAAAAACGACCAAGTAATTCTTTGCTAAACAATCGCTTGCCAACAAAAAGGCTTGCTAACTGTAAAATTGCGATAAGTAGTTTTGACAATTGAATTTTTGCCAAATGAAAATTTGGGAAAAATAGTTTGCGATGTGATACTTTGGGAAAAATTATTTGCCAAACATTAGTAAACCGCGACCGACGCGTGTCCACCGCCGACGACGTTCGAATGTTTTGTTCGCGAATGTTTTAGGGTGGTTTCTCTTATTTCGTAGAACGGGCGCTAGAACAACGAATGCTCTTTTGGTTTAAACGCACCTACACGTCGTCGGTTACCCGCTGCCGGCGACATTTCGGCTTTCGGCGAAAATAAATTTAAAAATCCAAACTAGGTATGTACTTAAGCAATCAAAACAATGTAAATCACTGTATTTCCTTGTTATATTATGTATATTTGCTAAAACTCATTTTCTACTCGTAGTTTTCAATAAAAAGATACTGCAAGATTGTTTACGTTTTTTTAATACCTAACCAAACAGAGTATAGGCTACAGGCTATAACCTTTGCAGCCAAATGTCGTAAGCGCCATTCAAAATGGCGGTTACGCTGTTAGAAGCAACAATGTGTGGAACGTATCGGACGTGCTATGCGCGTAAATAACGCTGGTTTATCGGGAAAGCACGTTCGCTGAGAAACAGCACCCCGAGACCTGCAGTACGGTAATGACCACGTCATCCGCAGACCACAAACTCTGTAAAGTGTTCGAAACGTCGGAATGAAGTTAAAATTAGTTAATATCTTTGGACATTTTGGACATTTTACACAAATCAACCTAGTCCCACGGTAAGTTCAATTAAGGCTTGTGTTGTGGCAGTTGTGGGTACCAGGCGACGATATATATAATAGATAAATAGATACGTATAGATACTTAGATACATACACAGCCATGACCAAGGAACAAACATTTGTGTTAAATAAATACACAAAGAATGCCCTCGCCGGGATTCGAACCTGGAACCTCCAGCTTCGTAGGCAGGGTCACTACCAACTAGGCTACAGAGGCTGACAAGTGACAACAACAATATACGCGAGCTTATCCGTTTTCATGGTAAATTAGTAGTTTTATGATAATCAGCATTTTAATTATTATACAAAACATTTATTGTTATTACATAATTAAAATCAACTTTAAATTAATATTCCTTATTCACTGTCACGTTTTATAACCATAGCAAAAGATCCTCAACGAATTAATTTACTACGTACAATTTAAAAACATTTTAGACAACTGCTTTATACAGGAAACAAAAACCTTTACCTGTCGGAATTCGGAATCAAAGGGACTTTTACGTTTACGAGACAACTCGGCGCCGAACGTGAGAAACATCATCAAAAGCCATTCATTCATTCGTTCTTTCATTGCTCATTCATTCGTTCACTCATTTTAAATAAATTTTCAAAACAGGTTGAAACAAGCGAATAATAGCGCAGCGGGCGGCGTCCTAAAAACGTAAATGAATTTTTTGAAGTTGTAAAATTTGGTGGGATACGAGTAGGCACGTATTGGCGAAATAGCGAGGTACTGTGAGAAAATATGTAGTCAATGTCATGCACAGATAACAATAAAATTCGTCTGTGGATATTTCAAAAGTCGTTTGTGTGGATTTGACAACGTAGAACTATCTGATTACGAAAAAGTAAGAGAAAATGCTGTCTTGTGTAGAATGTTTTCAATATTTGGCTTTCAGTGATATAATAATAATATTAAAAAGACCCAAGGGTCACGCAGACGGGTCAACTATTGACCAAGAACTAAAGAGTAGAGTTCAAAATGTCGCGATGTAATTAATATACGCGGTAGAATCCAATTTCATTGTTTTATTTAAAGGCTTTTCATATATTTTTTAATTAATGTCAATGACATTGTAATTTTATTTTCACTAATTACTTATTCATCATCATCATCATCATCATCATCATCATCATCAGCCTATGATAGTCCACTGCTGGACGTAGGGCCTCTCCTATTAACTATGCGTATAGACGCATTAGGAGGTAAATGCCCATAATCGCCACGCTGGGCAAGCGGATTGGTGATCGCAGTAATGTGTCCACTATGATGACGCTGCTGCCCGTCATCAATCTTTTATTAAATAATGGTAAGTGACACTTCAATCCCTTAGTCGACTCTTACGACACCCGCAGGAGGAGTTGGGGGGGTGACAAATGTATTCTTACTGCCGTCACCACACGGCTTAATAATACTATTACTCATTAATTACTTATTACTCATTTTAAATTATTGCATGTTATTTGAATAAAAGGTTGTTTAGATATGACATTGTAATTTTACTATTTTGTATCGGAATGTTGTGGTTTTTAGGTAGTAACACGGTACAGTATGCTCCAGACGTAAGTAAAAAAGTGTATACATATATTTGACCTTACACTCTACATACCTCCGCATCATGTCTCCTAACTGAACACGCCGATAAATATTGTTCATCCCTTTCGGTCTTATCAATTCATGTTTAGACTGAAAGAGACAAACGGTACTTATCGGCCTGCTAAGTCAGAGACGATTATAAATAGCAATGTACCGAGAAGTTTCATAAGTTGCGAAACTTCTATAGAGAATGTTCTCGGCAATTTAAATTTTACAAGCAATCTAATCATGCCAAAACTGTTGTGTATACATGCCTTTAAAGGTATATTTTATGCCTTGCTTACTCCATTGTGAAATACAATATTCTTCATAACACTTTTTTATAAGTTCTCATGGAATCATTCTTACTCTCAAATTCTCAAGAAAATTCACGGAAATTCCCGAGAATATTCCCGCAATTTTGAGAATGTTCTGCGATTTGTACATTGCTAATTATAAATAAGGGTGATAGACTTTAATTTAAATCTGTACTAAATTGTATACTGTGAATATTCTGTGTAGTGCGCGCCCACCGAGTTAGTTGCAATATACATTGTAATTCGCACATTGCGCTTGCAAATATAAAGAAAACACTTTTGAATTTGAACTGCGGTTTACAAAGTTAGCTTGCCATTAGTTGTTGTGAATATACTCGTAGTTACTATCACGTGCGTCAGTAGAAAACGAAAAAAATATAAACAAATATGGTTGACTTTGAAAGTCAGCCATATTTGTTTATATTTTTTTTATTTGTTGTCTTTGACACATTTTGAAACACGTTCGTTTACCTATGTGGGTACCAAGCGACGATATATATAATAGATAGATACTTAAATACACAGACAGACATGACCAAGGAACCCTGCCTACGACGCTGGAGATTCCGGGTTCGAAAAGGGGGGGGGCATTATTTGTGTATTTACTTATCACAAAATGTGTTCCTTGGTCATGGCTGTCTATGTCTATGTATCTATTTATCTGTTATATACATATAATATCATCTCTTGGTACCCACATCACGAGCCAATTGAGTTTGCCGTGAGACGAAAGTTTACATGACATCACAATATAACACCAATGCGTCATGAAACTCATGAATAGAAAATATATCAATAAACATTAATTAAATTTAGCATTTTAAGATCACTTTTGTAAAGCAGCATGTTTGCAATCAGGGTCATTGTTTGATTTAGGTTATCGTCTTTTCGGTGGGCATATTAAAGAATTCCTGTGCTAACTTTGGGATAACACAATTAACGGTACAACTAGGTTCCCCAGTAGCCTTATACAATCAAATTGTAGCATAG
>JALPQI010020919.1:0-14380 GCA_025490895.1 Thaumatotibia leucotreta
TCGTCGACATAAGGAAGAGACGGCTAATCGACGGCAAGACGCTACTCTACACTAACGCGCAGATCTGTACTGCTAACATACCTACCGTGCGCAGTATAGACGTGCAGCAGTCGTACCACAACATCCTTGCCGACTTCCCAGGAACGACTCGTCTAACGTCGATGAAGCTAAGCCCGAAACACAACGTCGAACATTTCATCGAAACGACTGGACCTCCACTGCACTGCAGACCTCGTCCAATCGCACCGCACCGCTATGAACTCGTGAAGAAAGAATTCGCCAACATGATGGAACAAGGCCTGTGCAGACCAAGCAAAAGCCCTTGGGCATCACCTCTTCACGTCGTGCCGAAGAAAAACGGTGAATTACGTGTGTGTGGCGACTACAGACGGCTTAACGCAATTACTAAGCCCGATCGTTACCCAATCCCACGCATACGTGATTTCACCTATCAACTCGCCGGCAAGCAAGTTTTCTCCACGTTGGATCTCAACCGCGCATACCAACAACTGCCAATCGCTGAAAAAGACATCGAAAAAAGTGCCATTATAACTCCATTTGGCCTTTTCGAGTTTCCACGGATGTGCCCCGGACTCAAGAATCGTGGTCAAACATTTCAACGCTTCATCCACGAAGTACTGCGCGACCTTGACTTCGTTTTCCCATTCGTCGACGATTTACTCATTGCATCGACCGACGAAAAAACGCACGAAACTCACCTACGCGCCGTACTAACAAGACTGCAAGATTACGGCATAACCATCAACCCGTCAAAGTGCGTATTCGGCAAGCCATCAGTGAAGTTCTTAGGCTACGAAGTCAGCAAAGATGGAATTCGACCGCCTACTGAAAAAGTACAAGCAATCATCGACTACCCGAAGCCTAAGAATATCGACGAATTACGACGATTCCTCGGCATGCTGAATTTTTTACCGCGAAAATATCAAGAACGCCGCACAAATTCAAGCACCGCTCTGCAAATACCTACACAACGCGAAGAAGCGAGACAAAACCGAAATTTCTTGGAACGACGAAGCCGAAGAATCCTTCAACGCGTGCAAAGTTAGCATTCAAAACGCCGCTTTGCTCGCGCACCCGTCACACGAAGCCCCAATCGCAATATTCAGCGACGCAAGCGACAAAGCCGCTGGAGCGTCACTCAACCAGTACGTCAATAACACGTGGCAACCACTTGGCTACTTTTCGAAGAAATTCTCCGACGCCCAGACTCGCTACTCTACATTCGATCGGGAATTACTTGCGATTTATATGAGTTGCAAGCATTTTCGAAAAATGTTCGAAGGCCGAGAACTCATCATTTTCACCGACCACAAGCCGCTGACATATGCATTCACTAAGACAGCGACCAACAATGAATCACCGCGACGCACCCGACAGCTGTTGTATATCAGTGAATTCACAACCGATATACGACACGTTCCCGGAAATCAAAATGCCGCCGCCGACGCACTATCCCGCATAGAAGCTATCTCCTGCCCATCTCCGATAGACTACAAACAACTCTCAGAAGCACAAGACCGAGATAACAATAATATCCAACTACTCTCACAGCAAGACAACCTCACAATCAAACAAATCACAATTCCCGGAACTTCAATAAAACTGTACTGCGAAGCATCAACGCCGCACTTACGACCTTACGTACCCGAAGAGCATCGCCGTGCCGCCTTCAACGCCGTACACAACGTCAGCCATCCCGGAATCAAAACGTCACGAAAACTAGTCGCCGAACGCTACTTTTGGCCCGGTCTAAATGCCGACGTAGGCAAATGGGCAAAAGTATGTGTACACTGTCAACGTGCGAAGATTCAACGACACACCGCAAGTCAAATTTCAAGCTTCCCGCCAACACAAAGGTTCGAGCATGTACACGCCGATCTCGTCGGACCTTTACCTACTACCGCAAGCGGACATCGATACCTACTCACAATTATCGACCGAGCTACAAAATGGCCCGAAGCTGTACCGCTGTGTGAGATCACTGCCGAAGACGTCGCCAAAGCCCTGTACGAAGGTTGGATCTCCCGTTTCGGATGCCCCGCTACCATTACCACGGACCAAGGACGGCAATTCGAGAGTCGAGTTTTTGCGTCACTCACACGCTTACTCGGCATCGAAAGAACCCGTTCAACGCCGTATCATCCGCAGTCATCTGGAATCATCGAGCGCTGGCACCGAACTCTCAAGGCCGCGCTGAAAGCAAAACTACAAACGGAGAAGTCATGGATCGACACAATACCTACCGTGCTGTACTGTACGATTACCCGGTGATTTCGTAATACCTACGCGCGATGACGTCATCATGGACTCCGATTTCGTCGAAAACTTACGATCGACAATACGCAAGTTAACTCCGACACCGAACATCCCGCAACACGGTACAAGATCTATATTTGTACATCGCGATCTCCAAACCTGCGAACACGTATTCGTACGAGTCGACGCCGTAAAGAAGCCGCTACAAGCACCTTACGACGGACCCTACCGAGTGCTACATCGCAACGACAAAGTGTTCACTCTGCAGCTACCTAATCGCCAGATGAACATCTCGATCGACCGTCTGAAGCCTGCCTACACCATCGCCGACACCGAGCAAGATATACCTATAGCTACAAGTTCAACGACCGCGCCGAACACACCTACAACTACAATACCTACAGTTACCGCGCCGAGCGTAACTTCGCAAGAAATACCTACCGCTACAACACCGAACGCAACTATGTCACCTGCATCACACAACAAGCATCAGAATATTCCCAGCATATTGAAACGAAGCCAGGACTCCAATGCAACTTCACCCACTCAAGTACCTACGACCCGCACTGGCCGCGCTATTCGCCTGCCGGTACGTTTCACTTGAGGGGGAACCCTGTAGGTACTTACCTACTACTCACCGTGTTACCAGCAGGAAACCTTTACCTCACCACAAATACCACAATACCTTAATTACCAACAACCAGATTACCGATTGATCAGATCGTCCAGCAAGAAACAAGGATTGATTGATTGGTCACAGAAACAAGAAGTTGCTCTAAGAAGAGCAGTTTGCGTTGCACTGAAAAGTGCAGTTCGGCTGTCCTGAAAAGGACAATGAAGTAGCAGGAACTTCGACGTGCAGCACACAGCGCAGCGGACGGAGACAAGTTCACGACGAGCACGATGAAACACACGCGGAGCAGCGGGCGCGGCGACATGTGGCTATCTCGGCGATCGGCGGCGAAATGGCCGACCGCGATCGCGGATTTTGTATTTATAGGTACGCGCGATAGCGCGCGCGCCTGTCATTCGCGCTCCAATCTCGCGATGCCAATTACGCGTATCGCCACAAGTTGGTACATCAAATTGTGTTATATTAATAAGTAATTTTGTAAATAAATTCATTCGAACCAGAATCAGGAAGCAATTACTTCTTTCATTATTCACCAGCAACCATAACCTAAACAACGCAACAATGATGTAATGGGTCCATATTGGTACTTATACAATTTTTTCTTCGAATATTTTTACTAATACCGTTTTTTACTCATAATCATCATTACTCCGAAAATTTTTTCTCATACTTTTTTTCTTACTAAAAATTATACTTCTACCTACAATGTTCATAACGATTTTTATTTCGAAATTTTATCCTCCTAAAGTCGTCAAGTAGATTAATTTATACTCATAAAGTTATTTGAAATAAATTGTTTATTTATAAACATTTTCCCATTAGGTTCACTCTGTTGTGGTATAATTCTTTTATAAATAACATAAACTACGTAGTCATAACGGTCTTTGTGCAGAAACTGTTGTGACATACTCAACTTTAGCATATTTCTTTGTGGCAGATTTCGAGTTGTTCGAAAATTATTCGAGCATAATTTCGATGCTCTCCTATTTATGATGAGGCATAATCTGGATGTGCATAAAAAGTATCGGCATAGTTTGTTTTAGCATAACAGAGAAGGAATAATTACAACCTCTCAATATAATCGAGGTAGTAGTAATATTCTATACGTTACTTACTGTGTTACTGAGCTGAGTACTTTCTAGGTTGCTAAAAAAAAATAACCTTAGTCTTCTAACCTAACCTATCCGAGTCGGATCTGCCCCGGAAGGTTTTGTTCGCTCGCTTCGCTCGCTCACTGCAGAAATTTTCACCCTCACAGCAAATTCTGCCTGACGAAAAAGGCAAGCTTCGAACATGTGGCTACATGCCCAAAAAAAAATGCAATTCTTATCTCTGTCTTATAACACTCGGCGTAATTAATGATATGCCAAGATAGTTTCGGACAAAATAATATTCGAAATATTGTTATTTAAGCCAAGTGATGTTTCTGTCTCATTAAGTTGATGCCAAAATAGATTATACCAAGTCTGTTATGTCCTAAGCGTTTCGGACAAAAAAGTTTAGAGGGAACCCGTTTAGTACAGTACCTACTCTGCCACAACCTGATTTGTGCAGGTAGCTAGTTTACAGTAATAGTACGATTTATATTTAATTAAACAAAAATAATTCATACATAAAACCAGTACAGATAAAAATAAATACCTATAACATTAGAATATATAGCATAAAATAAGTATAGTGAAAAATTATATAAACATAAAAGTTAGTACTAAAAATATGTATGAAAAACAATATTATGAACATAAATAATTCTATGTGATGATGATTATGAACAAAGATTATTCTAAATACCGATCATTATGAAGTTAAATTGTATAAGAAAAATTTTCGGAGTTCCAATAATCTAAGTTGCAATTTTATAAATACTTTGGCGCACCCTGATGTAATAGAAACGAAACGTAGTCGAGTTTTGTACAATCAAAGACAAAATAAGGTGTACACAAAAATATGTCCCAGTGCACTCTAATTCTGTGTAATTAGAACGTCGGAACATATTTATGAGCGGATTCTTTCGATACTTATTTTTGCACTTTACTGTAGGGTAAGTTGTGGATCAATGAAACAACTAAATTTCAAACCATTGTATCTCTGGTGTTTTTGAAGTTACGAGTGAGATATTGTGTTCGAAGATAAACAATTTAGTTGGCTATCGAGTCGCATTCTTGGTTTCTACTTATTTTCAATAGTATATGTGTTATGCAACTTTAAACAAAAAATGAGATTAGTTTCATTGTGTCCTCGTGGATGTATTCAATGAAACACCTGAATTTTTACAATGAAACAGATGTAATAAATCCAATGAAGTATGAAACAGACTTAACCAACATTGGAACTGTGTTATATGTAACATATATAGAAGAACGCTTGCAGTGAATACAAAATAAAGGAAAGTTGATAATAACGGTAGGCTGGAGTAGGTTTAGTTTAGTAGGAATACAATTTGTTAAATGATTAATAAGACCACTGAAAGATATATGAAACCGAAAGACTGTTTCATTGTATACAACCCAAGTTTCATTGTAACTTAACAATGTCGTCGATAACTGCCACATATTGCAAAAAAAGTTATGTTTTATGTGTCCTCGTAGTATGACTGCAACCCAGGCGAACGCAGGAGGGTCCCGGGCATCTCCACGACAGATATCATATACTTTGTGACAACATACATATCATGTTGTTTTATTGTGTACGTATGTTTTATTGTTAAACATATTACTTAAACTATTGCCATCAATGAAACATTCAACTTTTTAAACTGTCTTATCTCAGCCAATTTGAAAATAAAAAATCGTATATTTTGCCATAAAATAGACTAATAGTCATAATTCTTTATGGCGTGTAAAAAAGTGGCAAATTCGTCGGAGTCGGAAAATTGCGTATATATTCTTAAAATGTTTTTGAAAAAAGTGTAATGTTTCAATGTGTACTAATAAATAGTGTTCAGTGAAACACCGTGAGCTGTTTCATTGTAAGCAAAAAATATCACGGGTAACCAACATTGAAACAGAGTTACATAAACAGTAGCCAAATAGGTTATTAAATATTGTGTGGTTGTTCGTAATAAAACGTACTGATTCTTGGGAAGATTAATTTATTAACGAATCTTTATGACACTGACAACCGAAAAATGTTATGTTTTAATGAAAACAATCACATATTAATACAATATGTAGGAACAGAATGTTTTAAAAGATAAAAAATATGTTTTATTACCACTATTACTATGCATATAATTTTACGAAATATTTAATATATATTTTTATAATATAATAATATAATTATACTAGTCAACAAAAAATATGAAAAATGTACTACTTAGACTCTCTTGTACCACCCGGGGTTAGCCACATAACCAGGTATTCACCAGCAGGAGCTAAAGTGATCATTTTATTGTAAATATAAAATTTGTCACTCTAGCTACTGGTCAGTGTTTAACCCTAGATTATACAAGTGGGCCTTAATAGGTTGATAATGAGGTGCTAAATATGAAACATGTTTAAATGAACAGTCTCATGGAATAGTAACCTTTTGCAATTTCACATTCGGTATACAATAAAACTATACAGTACACAACCAAACAAGGACCTGTTTCATTGTACATTACATAAAAATGTTTCATTGTGAGACACCAGGGTAAAATTTTAAACTAAATTAAAAAACGAGGCTAAAACTTGAACTAATTTAAAAAGTATTTAGCTTGAGATAAACTTGAATATATATACAATACGACAAAAATATAAATACCGCCAAACTATTCTCTGTATTCTTGCAAAAAATTACGAAATGTAAATAAAAATTGTTACTTTTCCTGGTTCAATTCGCTTTGAAGCATGTAGCGACGTGCTCCTTCTGCGATCGTCGCTCGCACCCTGGGGAGTTGTGGAGGGTCCCTAAGCTCGTCCTTGTTTGATAGACGGGGCTAGCCATTAAGGTCAGGTTTCCGAGATATCGCAAAGTTTCATTGTGTCCGTTTGTGTCAATGTTCCACAACTAACCCTACCTAATATACTTTTATTATACCATTATTGCAAATTCGACAAAATACTTCCATGGGCAAACATGGGCCAACCATTAAACATGGGCCAAGTTACTTTACCCCAGAAGTTGGGACCGAAACGACATCCACCCTATCAAGTTTGAACTTGCCTTGATGAAATTACAATCAGCTATAAAAGCTGGCATCAAAATAGTTATTTGTTTTACAAGGGTGCAAAGTTGTATTTTACCCGCGAGTATGAAATTGAAACACGAGCAAGCGAAAGGATTCTATAGTTGAACCACGAGCGAAGCGAGTGGTTCTAAAATAGAATCCAGAGCGCAGCGAGTGTTTTAACATACGAGAAGTAAAATAAATTATTGTCAACTTGTTCTGTGTCAGATTCTCGGGAAATGAGTTGACAAACGGGCATTGTGCTATCCCCATCAATGCAACCCGCGAGGACGAGGGTGAATGGAGATGCCATATTGGCAAGAAGCATACGGGTAAGTTAATTACGCTATTTTCACTCTGGATTTCAAAATATACGAGCTTTAATTGTATAATTATGTTTTTTGGTTGGCCGCTATCAATAATTTATCAGGGCAGATAGAGGTAAGTGCGAGTAGAAAAAGTAATCGATGAGCTATTGACTTCTCTCATCCACAAAACAAACAATACCTATAGATAGATCCCGTGTCAGTAAAAATGACTGACCACGCACACATATACCTATTATTGGGATCGCTAGCTCTTCACACTGCTAGCGCATATTTTTTCTATTAGAATTAACTCTCTAATCGCTAAGTACTCGCTGTTCGTTCGTTCCAAAACTGTTGTATCTAGAATTCTAGACAACCCCAGTACTTAATGTATAGTTATTTTTAGTACAGATGGTGCCTTTTTAGGCTCTAGTGCGAGAAGTGGGTCATTTTACATCAGGTCCAAAACTTCGGAGGGCCATCTGTACTAAAAAACGTCGTACGAGACACGTGCAAAAAGGAAATTCGTAACTCGTGTCTATTTAAAACATTCCCTTCGGTCGTGTTGTAAAACACCGCCTCTCGTTTCGAATTTCATGTTTTTTTGCACTTGAATTGCACATGAATTTCATCACACTTCCTGTCTAAGCACACCATTGCTTGCGCGCGTAGCGGGAGTATTAGAAAAGTGATATTCCCTAGGCAGTAATAGAAATGTCAGTACGTCATTTAATAATATTATGTCTTAAAACTTATTTTTTTGTCGGCAACTGTGATGAAAAACATTGTATGCATCACGGTAGGTAAGCGGAATACTAACTCGAGTCATAAAAGGCTCTCGTTAGTAATTCCATACTTACCTTCCTTGATGCACATTGTACTAATTACGATTTCTCACAGGAGTGGAGCTACTGCAAATGATCGAACTACGCGTCGTGGACAAGATAGCAGCGGTCCAGAGCAACCTGACCGTCGTGCACAAGAAGGACGTAACGTTGGAGTGCGCGACCACTGAGGGCTACATGCCGCTCAGCTACTGCCGCTTCGAACCGCCCAATGGAGCCCCATTCAGCATCGACGCCGCCGTCAATTATTCATCGTAAGTCTGTACAGAACCATACATTTGATTAATCTCTTTTACCGTAACAGATGCTTGAAATTTAAGATTTTCGAAGTTCACGGTGAGTCTACAGAGGGAGAGAAAGACCACACATCACAATACAAACATGGACAATAGTAAATCGGGATCTGTCTCTTTCACTCCGATGACTACTTTTTTGGAGTGACAGTGGCAGATGCTCGAAATTTAGCATTTCTGAAGTCCGCGATGTGGGAGCCCTTTCCAGCATCGACGCCGTCGTAAGTTATGAACAGGACCAGAAATTCAGAGCATCTGTTTCTGCTACTCCGATAATACTTTCGTTGGAGCAACAAAGATAGCCTCGAAATTTACGATAATTTATTTAAAAACTTTTCGGTACGTCTGCAGAGAACATCAAAATTTGTAAATTGGGAGTTCTCTCTTCTCTGCTTCACTACAATGACGTCTTCGTTGGAATGACAGAGACAAATGCTCGAAATATACGATTTTGTGCATGATTTTCAAGTTTTATTCCTGTTAATATCAGCTTCAGTATAAATTGCACTGAAGTTAATTTCCCAGGAATCTGTTTGCTCTTAGGAAACCCATCGGAATACGGGAAGGTAAGTAATATTATAACTCGTCATTCTTTCTTGAACCTGAAAATAGAATGCCCGTCAGGTTGCATGTGTGCATGCAACCTGACGTTGCACGTTTCTATGCACATATTATGCAATTATATGCTTGAAGGTTTCTATGCACATATTATGCAATTATATGCTCCCGTTATCTGAAACAACTTCGACTTGTTAGACCGTCTGATCATTAACCCCTATTACTTGACATTTATACCGATAACTTACGTTGTGTCAATAAGTAATTATGAAACTCGATGACACGAGCTATCAGGCGGGTCAGTGTTGCTATGATAAAATCAATCTTTAGTTAGTTGAACAGAGTTCAATATCTTTTGCTTACGAAATATTTGGTACCTACCTACATGTTTAATTTGATACCTAACTGTTCTAGAAGACTTCTCTCGAGAATCAGCTCTCAACCGATTTTCTTTTCATACCCATATCATGTAGCTATCGCTTACTGGCCACCTTTACATTTTTTCTTTCCTGTTCTGGTCAGTTTTGCGGCCGCGTCCATGTCGTAACCGTTATAATGGCGGGACCAGACTATTTGAAGTACAATTTTGAAATGGAAGAGGTACAAATTATTTTACAACAGGTACCAAATAGTAAAAATTCAGTACTATATAACAGAATTCTGGACCTGGTTCCGCCATTATAACGTTATAATGGCGGGACCAAATTGATTGAATATAACTTTATAAGCAATGGAGCTATAAGCAATGGACTGCACGGTGAAGGCTGCCGCAAGCAGTTCTCTTGATCGAGTTGGACCATGTCATATGTACATACCTATATCTCGCTCCAAGCTCATTTACCATTTATTCGACACAGTGTCGTATTACTACTGTCTACGTTATATAGGTAATCGTCTAGTAAACCGGACAGATGTGTGAATTTTTGTTGATCAAATGAATAAAATATATTTCAGTCCAATCCTCGGCCGCTTTTACTTCCCCCAAAACAAGAGTTTGGACAGAGGCGACTGCGCTGTCACCATCCGGAAGGTGCAGTACGAAGATGTGGGATTATGGACCTGCGGTGCCGGGCTGAGCGACGGCAAGGAGTATACCGATACTGTGAAGTTGATGGTAGAAGGTGAGGCTAATTTTAAACTATCGTCAAGCAATATGCCTGTCAAGCATGTCTCAAATATTTTGAAGGCAAGAGAGCCAAAGTACATAAGCCCTTTTAGATTCCAGGAGACAGGTATTTACGAGACCCTTTACATTTCGCGAAAATATGTGTTGAGAAAGTATACCTACTTCTGCAAGAATGAGACCTGACAAGTGCCTGTCCCAAACATTGGAAGGTACGAAAGATAAAATACGTATATCACGCTGTCAGCCCTATTGCCAGATTCTGAGCGGCATGTATTTGAGACGCTCTTTGTCTTTCGTGAAACATGTGTTTGAGACCTGAAAATGCATACTTTTAAGGAACGATGTACCCGGTTCATTACTCTGTTCGCCATGGCCACTCTCTAAGGCCACTGCGCTTGATGTAGGTACGTTGGCAATCCTATCTTCCAGGGCAGGGGCTTGTCAGGCATGTTTGGCTCTTCTCACTCACTGTCATAAGCTCTTCCAAGGTTCCCTTTACCGATTATATCTAACAGTCTTCATCGTTTCACCGGTTAGCGTTACTATTGGCAGAATAAGACACTCCCTTATTCATAAACGTCTCCTAACTCAGCAAGCCGCTAAGTATTGTTTGTCCAGCTCATACTGATGTATTGATAACACCAAAAAGGACAAACAATACTTACCGGCATTTCTCCGAGTGTTTCAACCGCCGTGACTTCGGTGGCATCATAATTACCCGATTTCCGTGGATATCTCTTTTTTTTATATATTGGTAGTTGTCAGCTATTTACGTCTAATATATCCAAAAGTTCCTGCATCTCTCACGGAATTCGTGTGATAAGGCTGCCACTGAAGTCACGGCGGTTGAAACGCTCGGAGAAATGCCCTGAGGGGCGTGCTAAGTTAAGAGCCGTTTTTGAATAAGGGGGGCATAGTTTTACTCTATTCTACGCCACTTTTATAACCAAACTCACACAGTCAAGTGTTTTTAAAAATCTTACTCCACAGGAATGTATACCATGTCAACAGCCTCAGCTACGGGAGTAACGTTTGGTGCCCTCGGCATTGGTGCCTTCCTCATCATCCTAGGATACCTGGGCTGGAAAAAGAGGAACTTCTTAGGAGCCGCGCCGAGGCCGGACCCGGAGGCTCATGAAATGGAAGATGTCCCTCAGGTTTGTGTAAGCTTAAGGAGTTTTCTATGGGCTGTCCCGTACAAACGCGTTGTATATTCCGATAGTTTGAGTTTTCTTCAGAGTTAGGTATTAGTTAATATCGATATAATTGTTTGAGCAATTTTTGACTTCCCTGGTCACGAAAGAGATCTTCGATAAACGCACAATTTTGAGAAAAACCGTGTTTGTACGAGACATCGGTGGATTTTTTTGTGGAATGCATCTTTTATGAACGAATGTGTCAGGCAGACGAATTCAACAATTTGTGGAGGGAATGGGTGTCTGTAGAAAGAGGTCCGGATCAAATAAAGAATCCTTGCCGTCAAATATTTGAAGCGTTTACAGAGGAAATACTTAAAAATTGGTAGATTTTAAGATGTCTTAATCTGCAATTTTTGTTCAAGTTATCTTCGGGCTTAACTGACGGTTGACTTATTCAACTACTATGAAGAAAATGGAATCTAAAATATTGTAAATTATATTAGATTCCTAATGATTATTTGAGCAACTAATCATTTTCCACAGGCTCAAAGGACTCCGCAGAGTAGAAGATCTTCGATAAGCAGACGATCTCCGCAGACCAGCAGAGTGCCCACTTTAGTCGTCCAGTCCCCGTCCGAGCCGGGCGCCTCCCCTCTTATGTCATGACCACTATAGTAGATCTCCGAGCAGGTTCTCCAAGACAAGGGCAGTGTCCATTTTAATCGTCCCGCCCCAGGACTGTTACCACTTTAGTCGTCCAGTCCCCATCCGAGCCGGGAGCCTCACCTCTTATGTCATGACCACTATAGTAGATCTCCGAGCAGGTTCTCAAAGACAAGGACAGTGTCCATTTTAGTCGTCCAGCCTCAGGACTGTTCCCACCTTAGACGACCAGTCTCGAACCATGCGCCTTGCTTCTCAAGTCATGACCACTGATCTGCGACCAGGCTGCTTAGACAAGTTGCCAATCGCTAACGCTTAATCGTCAATCGTAAACGAAAGGCAGCTAACTGACTTTGTCGCACTATATGAAATATTGACAGAGAGGGAAAACTACGATACGCTAATAAGCGTTAGCGATTGGCAACTTGGCTAAGCATCCTGGTCGTCATTGCATAGTGACCACTTTAGTCGCCTCGCCTCTAATGTCATGATCACCGGAGTAGGTCTCTGACCACTACCATGATCTCTTAAATGCGATTCAGTTTAGGTTCAGCGTGTCAGTATTTGACAGTTATTCTATGGAACTGACACATCGCGATTCAGATTAGGTCCTAAACCGAACCGCATTCGGAGTCGGAGCATTCCATGAAAACATCTACTTTTATCGCTTACGTGTCGCTATGGTACACCTGTACACTATTGTTGTATCTGTTTTGAGTGGCAACTATATACCTAGTTAATAAAGAATAAAATATCTACTCGATCGAGTTACTAGTAATAGGCATTAGGCACTGGTCTCACCGAGAGCTACTAAAGCTATGAACTATCGGCTATAAACACGAACAAAAGATACGCACTCCCGTGTAAATAAAAGAGACACGGCGATACTCATCCGATGGTGATAGCTGATAGCTGGGCGAGTATCGCCGTGTCTCTTTTATTTACACGGGAATGCGTATCTTTTGTTCGTGTTTATAGCCGATAGTTCATAGCTTAGTAGCTCGCGGTGAGACTAGTGCCTGAGGTGGATCTTACATTACACATTATTCATGAAATCATTCCAATTAGGTTTACTACGTATTCGTCGTATGACAGTACAAAATACGCAATTCCATGCTCTTGGTGATGTTATTTATTTATTTTCTGTTTTTTTTTTTAATTCTGTGTACTGTTGACCTCCTTGTATTCTTTTAGCTTATTTTCACGTCTTCGATTAATTTATTTTTTGTTTTGTGTTTACAATCTGTTAAATATTTTTAATTATTAGGGATCGATATAATGTTTGACCACTATAATAGTAGTCAAATGGGCATTTTTGGAAATTCAATAGAAATTGCAAAATAAAAAAATAATACAAAGTTTTTACTTACTGACTTACTTATGTGTGTATCTATTATCTAAAAAAAACATGTCTCTATAATTAAATATTATCTAGTTTAATAATGAATATCGTATCGAAATGTCATGTACTGATAAACATACAATTTTGATTATTTGTATTATGTTATGTTATGATACACTATTGTTCAATAATAAGGACGGAAAGTATACTTGAAAAGATATTAATTTTGCAATTTCTATAAAATGTTATTTTACACTGTCGATACAGAGTGTAAGAACAAAGGTATTCTTTTTTGGAATCTTTAGATTCCTCTTAAGACGCCGAGTCACCTACGATTCACTACTATATTATTTGTAACATTCTGTACATAACAATTGCTAACATAAACTTTCTAGTCGTTAGTTTATCAAATAGGCAAATAAAGAAATATCAGATAAATGCCGTACTAAATAAAACAATAAAATATTTCCATGCACCGTTGCTGTTTTATTCAGTAATATTTATATTGTTCAGAGCAACAGCCTGTATCGGGGACGCATGATTATGATAAATACATTTAATATAACAGGTAGATAATAATATTAGTAATTTCTAATAGAAGTCTTGAAAATTGTCTTTTTCTGCACGAGTGTTGGTGATCGACGCGAGTTAATAAAGTCTAGATACCTAGATACATATGAACACAAATATATTCATGTGCTGATATCTTGAATTGTCAGGTATTACCCACTTGCATTACAATAATAATATTATAATAGTATATTACGAAACAAGTGCGAAAAACATGTCTTGTCACTCGTGTCGATTTAAAACACTCCCTTGGTCGTGTTTTAAAACATCGCCACTCATTTCGAATTTCATTTTTGCACGTGTCTCTTACGACGTTTTTTAGTTATGATGGCCCCCCGAAGTTTTAAACCTGACGTAAAATGAGCCACTTCTCGCACTAGTGCCTAAAAAGGCACCATCAGGCATCATCTGTACCTACCAAAAATATTTTCTAATGCATTTAGTTAGTATTAAAGGTAAGTAGTAGTGAGGACAA
>JALPQI010020920.1:0-26643 GCA_025490895.1 Thaumatotibia leucotreta
ACACATGGTTATAAATCCATCTCTTTGAATTTCTTTTTAGAAACAATTTGTGATAACCCGAAGGTTTTCTACCGAATGAATCAAAATATTCACCATTACCATGAATATCAATATGGATTGCTACCCAGTGTGAACCAGGTTTAAAGTCCGGATCTAAATTGCTTATGATATAAACAGGAAGATCCATAAAAATGGGTATTCTGTTAGCTGGGAAAACATAAGTCTCAGCAAAGGGACAATTTTTTTTCATACATAATTGTAATTCTTTAGTATTCATAACAAGATCCTAATACAATATTCAGATGAATTTGGTATCAACGCTTAAGAAGTAATGATACATTGTTTTTATAAATCCTTTAATATATACCTATACATGTTTCATTAACTATTATAATCAACACTAACATCCCGATGTTTATTTATTTCGATTATATTATCAAATTCTGCATATACTATGCAATTAACAGTTGTAGTAAGAGCATTTTCAAATCTCACTTCTAATCTTACGCTGCCATGTCTAATAAGATTCCAATGAGAAGTAGAACTTGCTGCCAAATCGGGGTGTTAAATCGAAACACATCAAGCAATAACCATTTCCATAGTCTTCTCTACTTATTGAATTCCCTTCATTGTGAAAATGAATACCCGTTCCAGAAAATAAGGTGTGATATGTTGAAACCATTAGACCGTTACCAAAAGATGGTTGTAATGTTTTTGAAGGAACTTGAACACCATCTACATATAAGCTAAATAAGTTCATGCTGTGATGATGGAAATTAAATGGGTTACTTTTTAAACTACCATTAAATGCTGAATTATCAACAAAACCCACAATACACCTTTTTGGAACTTGCCCGAGGAAAATATTATCAAGTGATTTCCCCTGAACACCTGATGGTATTGTAAGAACTTTCACCTCCGCTCTCGTGATAGGATACTTTGCTGTTGTTGAGCCCAAAACCTTTTGATGAGCTAGTAAGACGCTGGGGTTAATTTTTGCTCTCCGAATTATTAAACTTGCGTCCATTATGAGAACTTTAAGTTTTTTATCTTGACTACACATAAGATTGAACGACTCCTTGGATCGTACCAATTTAACACGAACTTCAACACCATTTATTAAAAACTTTTCTTGATTAAAAATATCACCATGCAGGTGTCCTATCATTTCAACTTCCTTACTGTCCTTAATAAATTCTTGTCTTTTAGTCCACCCTTTGTTAGTCGTATCGGTTGCATCCATATGACTCGAAGTGTCTTCATACCATAACCCGCATGTAAGATGGGACTGCTTTGCTGCCGGTCCATAATTTAACAGAGTTTCCATATATGCACGGTATGCATATGTATTATTAGGAGGTGATACTAGTTTCTGATTTAAGTAAATATCCAACTGATTGAAAAGCGAATGCAACCAATTGTTTACTGGCGCAACATGAGTTTCTGCTGATTTGATTTTAGAACCATCTTGATTCAATATCTTGGCTTTAATATGCAGTAAAGTGTGTGACAGGTCAATATAGTCATCACCTGATCCTGGCACTTGAAATTCAATAGGACCATCATCACTTAAAGATGAAATAGGTTTATAGTGTATCCACTGTCCATTTTCAATACTTGTTTGCGTCGATGGAAGGGCAAACAAATCTAACTCAGACTTAGCACATTCACATGAATGATTATGTAAAAATGACATAGTTTAATCAGAAAAAAATATCGTTGATATATTTTTTAGTTTTCTTTGTACCTCTCCTCCGAAATGCTTTAGATGTAATGGTGCGATCCTGTCTCTTTCGGTGCATTTTATACCCAGATCCTGACATCAAAGAATCAATTTTTTCATCAGCTTTTCTTTTTAAATTACTGCTTGCATTTTTAAAACGAGACTTTAATGACTCCTCAATAGGGTGTGAATTCATCATATCAGATAAAAGACCAACACCAGCATTTAATGCCTCTTTTCCCACAGTTCTAAAACCGCTTGATAACAAAGGAAATACGGATCTAAACAATCCCCCTAAAAAACTTCCTATTCCATGACCTCGCTGGTGAGGAATACCCTTATATACTATCCCTACTCCTGAACCAGCCTGATGTGAATAATACTGTTCATATGGACAACGATTTTCACGGTGATGATTCATTTTATTCGTTGGAAATGTAGTTTCACGCATGAAGTTCCAAACTGGAATGGAAGTTTTCCTCCTGTATGCATTCTTATATCAATTTCAATAGTATCAAACTCTCTACGCATAACAGGTATATAATGTGCAGGAGAAAAGCTATGCATTTTATATGCTCCGTAAATATAGGTTGTTGGATCAAGGGGGAATTATTCTTACTAGCGATGTCATAACATCTCCCACCACTTGGGGTTGAACGATATCCGAATAAATAAATAATTGCGATGGTAGGCCTAAATATAAATTAGCCGGAAATTTTTCCAAGCTTACATTGTATGAGATTTGTAGATGGTTTAAAACCTAGCTGAAGGTTAAGTATTGGTGTAGCACGTACGGAAACTATGTCTTTGTCTGAGGATGTCACATTGATAAGTTTCGATATAGTATCATATCTAAATTTCACCTTGTTCTTCAATAATGGATTTTCATTAAACGCAGATATAAAGTGATCTATATCATCATACGTTGTTGCTGGTATATGAGATTTATATTCAACGGCAATGGCTGACATTTCATTTTCTAATAATACTTTTTTTTTAACATATACTACGTTTTCGTGTTCCTGGACGTTGTATAAGGAACATGGGTAATGAAACTCTACTAGACCGACCACCCATTCTCCTTCCAGTTTTATTGTTTTTGGGAGTTTAGTGAGAAAGTTTGCTGTTGTATTTTCAGGGTAATACTGTGTCGAGCTGTTGCTTAATAAAGTTAAATAAAAACTATCATCACTCATGTTTCTTCTAAGCTCGACGCTGGTATCCAACTATTGAATTTATTCGGATAACCCTTTCCACTTCACAAGCACCTCCTTTCTGCTACCGACTCGCCTAGAACGTAATATTTTATCTATTTTATATGTAATGGTGGGGTCGTAAGTAACTTTTTGCAACTCCTTAGAATAAAAAGTACCTGTGATTGGTTCATCTTGTAAGTCTTTCAATGTATAGACTAAATGAGGGTATCGGTGTACTATTGACTTAATTACGAAAATTTCATCGCTCCAATTGGTTTCATAACCTTTTTGGAATATATGCTTATATTTAGTTATCCTAACGTGATCGCCAATATTAAAAAATAGAACTATAATTATTTTTTGTCTTATTTCTAGGTGTATCATATAAATTAGTCCATACAGTCATAATATTGTTGAAATTTACATCTACAGGACACATCTTAATACTAGAATGATAACTATGGTTATATGAATAAAGAAGATCTTGTAAAATGTCAATGTATTTGTATGTATTTTTATGTGTAAAATAACGCCACATTTTCGTTTTTAACGTTCTTTGAAATCGTTCAACAATACTCGCCTTAATATCAGGATTATTTGTTGTATAGTAATTAATGTTTTTATCCTTAAAATAGTTCCTTACATCCTTGGAAACGAATTCAGTCCCTTTATCGGATTGAATGTGACGTGGGGATTGCACTAGCTTCGGTAAATATATCATCAAAGCATTGTTTAACTGTTTCGGAATCTTTCTTTTTCATAGGTCTAGCAAAGGCATACTTACTAAACACATCAATTACACAAAGAATGTATTTAAAGCCATCATTATATTTACTATACGTGCGCATATCACTTAAATCTGCTTGCCAAAGTTCATTATAATTGGAAAGAACGTATTTGTTTCGTGTAAAAACGTCTTTGAACTGGTCTATGTAATGTGTAGGTTTCCTGAGATCGCAGCCAGTTTTTAACTTCATCTTTGTTCATTCGACCATTCATTGCTTTAACTAACTTGTTAATACTGCTGTACCCAGCCGGATTAGAAACATCATAGTAAATACGATTAATATCATCTAAGGGGTCCATTTCTCCCAGTCTATTTTCTTTTTCAACACGTCAGGGGTTTGATATGGAATTGGTGTTAAATCTTCTTTCACATGGGCTGATCTGGTGTTTTTATATATAGGCGAATCTTGTGTGTCATTGGGCTGGAGACTGTATATGTATTGTAGATTTTATTGGATTACCAATACAGGATGTAGGAGCTCCAATATCGTTTAAGACTGAAGCAAATTCTTTCCACCCAGTGGGTTTTATTTTTCGCTTTAGGGGTCTCAAGGTATCACTTATAAGATCAGCTATATTACTTTCCGGGATAACTTGATTATTGACTACTATTTCCCCTCCTTCTTTCCACCAAATCTTCGACTTATTTTTAATAATAGAATCAAGCAAAGCGTGACCTTTTTTCATGTAGCTTTTTGGAATGAACTTTATTATATGAGATGGAGTAAACTGTTCGGAATAAGCGTGTGTTAAAGGAGTACTAGCGGCGTCATATTCGTGTGGATTCGGTTTTAGTAATGTTAGATCATGATCGGTTTCATCTCTTTTAACCATTGATTCATCTGTATACTTATTGTAGTCTACATGAGCTTTTGGTATATCATTAGTAATAATGGGCAACGTGAACGGTTTCCTATCTGTTTCTGTGAAATGCAAAAAACGTTGCAACGCTTGAGAATATAATGCCCATTTTTTCACGATCTCCTATTTTACTCTTCAATATCTTTTGCATATCAACGTCTAAGCGTGATAAGGAATTCAAAGGTGCACTGTTATCTTGTTTGAGCTTCTCAATAAAATCTGGCTCTACCAGAATCATTTTCTTCGTGTTCTCCATTTTGATTATGTTAAAGAGCTCAACAAACTACTTAAAACAGCCCCAAGTATAATGGGTAAAAACGATCCACCCTTTTGAACTATAATAGCTTTCCTTAACTTTTGTTTACCCTTAGAAACTAATTTCCGCAATGTATTTTTATGTTTATATAACTCGTTTTTTTTCTGTATTGTCCAACGGAACCTTTCCCCTTAATACATTGTAAATGCACTCACAAATAATATTTATTTCATCTTCATCACAGGCTTTCAGTAAAACTTTGCGATATTTCGGTTTTTAGCGTATGTAAAGCTTTGAGTAAATGTTGATGTGTGCTCACTCTATCAGACATCATTTAGAACTAACAAGAACAGAATGGTTACTAACATATTTAAACCCCTTTTTTGGAATGTAAACTGTACAACATTTGTCAAACGGAAATAATTTGGTCTTAATACGGCACATATCATCAGTGCTTTGTTTCAAATCAATCATCAGATATCCATGGGCGGGTGTAGTTGCATCTTTATATGCTTCTTCAACAAACTTTGTATTTTCGGGGTAAACTTGTCGAGACAAATAACGTATTTGAGTTTTGTCTCTAGGATTTTTAAAATAGACAATGTAAGTAGTGTTCAGGGATATGTCGCGTTGTCCTTTTCCTTGATGAAATAGATTTTGAGTTATATAGAAAACGCTTAAATTTCTGTGATGACTGCCTTTAGTAAAAATATCAACAATACGTCCATCGGATTCTCTCATTAAATCATCGATAATAAGTAGTTTAGGCTGTTTTCCATCAAACATACTTAAATCAGGAATGCCTTGTATATAATCAATACCTTCTAAATTATATAGTGGTTGCATTTCATCATAGCACCAAAGCACTTGAGCGAATTCTGTATTACACATTTTTCTTGAATTTTTTAAAAAATTTGTGACAAAATTCGATTTTCCACAACCGCTCGGACCAGCAATAATAGCCGTAAATGGATGGATAAAATGATACATTATAAAATAGAGGTCTTTCTCCTTTAAATACTATCAAGAAAATAAAATCAAATTATACTACTGTGGATATATATATACATAGTTATATATTTATATAGGTATAACATTGTTTACACAGTAAAACAAAAATATTTGGTTTTAACATATTTATTCATAAGAAAAAATTGAAAACAAAAAAATTATCTAGACAATTTAATACACACACACACACATACATCTACAATCTTTATACACATCTTAATTAGTATAATTATGACCTATTATTAATCTAACCAACGAATACATGTTAACAATAAGTAAATACTATTACATTTTTTTTTATGTACTAATACCTACCTCAACTTATAGTGACCCCAAGCTAAAGTATTAAATGAGTCTTGACAAAGGTACCTTTTCGTGTCGGAATATGACAGCGAAATTTTGTTGATTTTCTGTGTAAAAATTACATGTTTTATGGATCGAAATCTGTACATTTCTGATAATAAATTTTTCTTTTCATTCAAACAAGCTTTGTAGTCGCTCATCTGAAATTTCTTAGTAACACATTTATTAACACCTTTGGCCTTGGCCACTATTTTTTCTTTAATATTTATTCCAGCTTCATTCACTTCGTCTACAGCAATATTTATTGCATATAATTTTGACCTCAAGCCTGCAAATTCTTTCAAAATATTACCCTTTGTCTCGTCTTTAAAATATCCGACCTTTTTTTTATTTACGCATGGAAAATCGTAAATATTATTAGGAGCATAATCCGATGTATCAAAATGATTTTTCAAGTCATTTTTTATATCATAGTAGAAATCTTCAGTAAAAATTTGATATATAAAACTATCTGTGTCTGTATACAACAATTTAATATTATTCCTAAATTTTTGTAACATATACCCATAATGGAAGTCATACATTAAAGTTTTGGATATGTCTAATATGCAAAATCCTAAGTATATAGGCTTGTTGTATACAAGTTTAGTTTTTTTTAACTGTACTGCAGCTACGCTTTCTGAAAAAATAGATATACTGTGGAATGCAGGGTGAGCAACATAGCTTTCAATTCCTTTAATTTTACCATGATTTTCCCAATGTGTTAGCAATTTAACATCTACCCTTTTCTCAATATTTTCCATTGTTTTCCCAAAAACTGCATTATTCATTAACTTATAGAAATCTTTTTCGAAATCGGTTACTGCGGATATCCTTCGTGCAGTGTTTAAGTCAATATACTTTTTGAGCCAATTGGTTTGTTTAAATTTTAAAACTCTGTGAACTTTTGTTAAAATTAATCCATTTTTTAAACATTGTATAAGATTCCTATAATGTATAATGTATTTTATTTTGTTGTTTAAATTTGGTACCAACTTTTTTGTTCGACTTTCATCAATAATGTGCTCGGGACAAAACGGTAGGTCTGAGTGAGAATCATGCAAAGCATCTGGGTATTCCAAATCAACTTCTAAAATATACCCATATTCGGCATCGTTTGAAATTTTAAAGTCTGTAGTAGGATCAACCCATTCAAATTGACCAACAGGAAGACTTTGCGACATTGCCCAACCATACAAGTTATTAGCATCGAGATAGATGAGATATGATGATACCTCATCGGGGTCAAACTCCAACATGTAGTAATTATTTGCTTTAGCATAACGGTTGCTACATTGCGATATGCCGCCTCGAAGCCCTTTTTTGATAAAGGAAATTTGATCGAAATCAGTTAGGAGTTCAAGTTGAATCCCAGTCATTTTCAACATAGCATCCCAGCTGAGACCAGGAGCTGTAAAATAATGAGCTGGGTCCAAGTTGTATGTCTCGAGGCACACAGAGCGAAAGTTTTCAAAAACGTCGGTTAAAAGGAACACATCTGTTTTTAAGTACAAGTTCGAATAATCTAACATTGTTTTACAATTAAAATGGCTCCACACGTTTTGAGCATGTTGATATTCTTCTTTTGTTATACAGGTATTAGTTAGAGAACTATAAAAATTATTCATATTAGGTAACGACAATACTTCAAGAGAATCACTCGACTTCATGAACTCATACGGAAACACACCCTTTTGCTTTAGCAACTTAAAGTCCTCGTATTTAGGGTATTGTTTACGTAGTTCATGAAATTGATGTTCCTGAAGATTTCGGGCTAATTTGTCTAGGCTACTCGACATGAATCTAAAGGAATCAACGAATCTGAGCGTCAAACGTTTTTTGTTAAATTTAAGTTCTTTGCTAAATGAAATATATTTTTCTTTATTTTGAGGTATTATATTAATGACTCCTTCACGGAAATTCAAGGCTTTAACAATAAAATGTGCGTCATAATTACTTAAATTGTGGAAAAATACAGGTACGAATGACGGAGGCATAAATTTATTATTGCAAGTCTTATGCGATACTCCATGGAATCTTCCAGTAGTCCAATCGTAACTAAAAATGCTTTCAGATTCCAACTTTTTTTCACATATAAAACATTTCATATTAGTTTCTCCAATTTTTTCTAAATCACTACTATTTAATCGACAAGGCTCCTTCCGGAATAAAATATACTTTGTTAATTTATTTAAATCGTTATAGAGAGATTCCATGAACACTTTAGCACAATCTGGACCTGTATATGAATGGTAACGTGATAGGCTATCATCAAATGAACACTTAATGAAGTAGCCAAAACTGTACACTTCGTGCTGTTGAACATTTTTAGTGTATGATTTTGATTTGTCAGGTTCAGGGCAGGTAGATGGTATGGGATTTAAAAATGCTTCGAAATCTGCATATACAACAAACGGCAATTTAAGTTTTCTCTGATGTTTGTCAAATGATAAGTGATCGTTTGTTCCTTCATTTGGCAGTTCAACAACAACGTGGCTACAATCATTTTTTTGATGATTCACTAATTGTTCATATGTGTAAAATGCCAATAAACACCCATCGCAAATGTGAAAACTGTTATTGGTAGTTGAAATCTGCCGACTTACTAAACGTGATAAACTTTTTATATAACAGTAATGGCCCTGAGTTCCTTTAGATACATAAAGTAAATTTATATGTGTCGACATACGACATTTTGTGAAATAGAGTGGACCGTTTACATCATGTGACTTTGAATTTTCGTTATATTGCAACCCGAAAACGTTAATACTAATATTGTTCAATTTTTCTACTTTGTGAATGTCTGTAAGTTTAACGGGGAATGGAATCTTTGAGAAATTTAATTTGTTTTGATGTTTAATATAGGACGACACTCTCTGGGAACTGTTACTAACTGGATACAGCGCCGACAGTATCGCCCATTTCAAACATTCATGATCGAAGTTTTGTACGTTGATTACGGCTTTTTTTACTTTAACATCATGTGGTAGATCGATATACGATGAACCACGTAATGGATTGAATTTATTCATATTCATATCTAAGTATTTTATTTCTTTAAGACTCCATCCGCTGTCCTTTCTTTCAAAATTTGATATTTTACACAAAAGCTCGTTTTTAAAAGTTTCCAAAAACGATTCTCTGTCATCACCTTTGCAAACAGTCCAACTCAAAATGTTAAAATCAAAAAAATTGTTGATTCCTTTAGATTGCTGTACAAATTCTGCATGCAATATAAAACTAACCTTGAAAATTGTTAGCTCATTAATTGCGTCGTCTATTAATTTATTTAATGAAGATTTGATGCTATTAAAAAAAAGTTCCGGTGTTTCAAAATCAAGGGTAGTTTTATCCGAATTAGATCTTATTCTATACGTCAATATTCTATTCCCAAATGCAGTTTCAATAAGCTCAATATTGGGGTATGTATGTTGAAATTTTGAACAATTATTTATATGCTTTTTACTCCTTAAATGCTGGGCATAGTACCTTCTCGAAACGTCCTGTTTGCAGGTGTGACACTCTACGGTATCAGTAGCCACTGGAGAGGATGATGCCTCAGCTAATCGGGATGTTGATGGTTGTGGCTCCGTAACAGCTGATGTGTGTTGGTTAGGTGAATCAACATCTTCTTCTGTACGTTTTCTTTTTATTCCACGTTTTATACATCTAAAAACAAAAACAGAAAAATAATTAATTTTAAATATAAGTAAGCATAATTAAGTTAACGGTATATATTACAAAAACTCTTGTAGGTACCTCTCATTGACTGACATAGAGAGCAATACGCTTCCATAGTTAATACACCATCTATCTCATCGTAGGATGACATTGTAGATCGTGAAACATTTATATGACCACTACAGGGGGTGATATATGGTTTAAAATCATGATCACGAGTTACACTTGAGTCGAGTTTTCCACTTATAAACCATAATCGTAAATATTTATGAAAATTATTTAATAACACTGTTTTGCTAAACATTTTGATGTCTTCGCTAGTAAGCTCCATGGTAACAGTAAATACTAATAACACGGATTGCCGAGAGTTTTACTTATATTGGGTATCCCCCTCCACTAACACGTAATATAAAAAACTTGTCTCAAAACGTATACTTACGACTTTGATTGTTGATTCTCTACTTCAAGGCAGCGATCATAGAGCTCATTATCGAAAGCCGACTTGTTCAAGTCAGATAGGTCCTCGCATCTTTCGCAGAGATCTTCATCGAAGAAGGAGTCCATTTTTCACTTTTAAGTAGTTCTGCGGGAGTAATATTGGGGACTAGCGGTATGGTTCCTTTGCATTGTCCTGTTATATATATAGCTGCCAAAACGTTTCTTCGTTGGTGGGGAGAGATATGTGTGGGTGTGTGCGGGTGAAGTAAGGGGTGATTTATGACTTTGCCTCAATAAAATATTTTTTGCAGTCGCTTTGAGCTGCAATTTGTTTAGTCATATTGTACACAATATCTTGCGTGTTTGTATAGTTTTCATCTCCTTCGGCCAGCGTGTAATATTTGATTCTTGTACTAGCAAATTTCCATTGCTGGTTTGTTGGAATGTCTCGAGTTTTTTTCAGTTCATAGACGTCAATTTTGATAAGATGAGTCGGTGTGGAGGCGCCATTGATGCGAGAAGATATATAATTTGTGCCTCCATTCGTCAATTGAGCGACGGTAGATGTATACTCCACAGATGGCTTCTTTTTTGGTTTATCGAAAAATATATCAATATTTCTGGCTCTTTTTTGGGGTCGGATTTTAAGTGGTTGTAAACCTTCAGTTTCATTATCACTCAAATTGTCATAATAATAATTTTTCATTGTATATTCAATAGAATTCTCGTTTGATATCTAAAACAAAACAAAACATCTTTTTAAAAACTTGATACTAATAGTAACAGATATTTATATAGGTATAAACAATCAGTAAATGCTGAACTTACCTCCATTTTAACTCGTTGTAACTTTAAAACAGATTTCGACGTTTTAAAACGATATTCAAACAATGATCACACTAATTATGTAAACAGGAACAGATTTTTCAACACTCAACACAGTTTTCAACCAAACAAATTGTAGCGAATGACGCTTCTTCGGATTGAATTCGGCTTTTATTGAACAACATCGCCACGCACACACATACACGCATGCATATGCGGGGGATGAAACAAAAACTATATTAGACAATAAAACGAACAGGTGCGCTTTTTGAGCAAGTTTCAACTAGTTTGAGAATGCTATTTAAACACCTGCACCGTAGCCCACCCACGCTGCAGTAAGGACAAAAAACTATATTAACATGCAAGACATCTAAGGGTTTGATAACAAAACACGTTTCAACATGATTCTAGTCGACCAATTCCTTAAATGCATTAAAATTGACAGGCAATAAAATACCATTCCACATAATTCTATAATGTACTTATCTAATTCACGAAAAACTGGTAAGCAAAAACCTTTTACCATAATAAATCGATTTAAATAAATCTTAAATGGCCCTTGAAATGTATAGGTACAGAATTTCTATTTTTTAGTTCTCACGACTCATGCCACTTAACTCAATAATATATTGCATTTCACAAAATGCACCTATTACAACAAAGCAGACTGCATAGCAAACCGTAATAAATTATTTAATAAACATCGTAAATATACTCTAAAACGTATTGTACTCATAATAAAAATGCTCCCCACTAAACAAAGAAGGATGTTCAAGCGCTACTTGACCGTAATAAAAATACCTGCCGCAAAAACCGTTCGTATGAATCAATAAAAGAATGCGCAAACAATAATGACAAAATCCCATAAAACTGCTTCCCACGATCCCACGCAACACTAAACAAAAAAAGAAAGATATTCAAGCGCCACTGACCGTAATAAAAATACCTGCCGCAGAAGCCGTTCGTATCAATCAATAAAGGAATGCGCAAACAATAATGACAAAAAAACTCAAAAAAATCTGCTCCGCAGGTGCCGCAAAAACCGTACATATATTACTACTGTCTTTAGTTTTTTATAGTTTAATTTAGTTCGATAGTTGAGGTTTAAAACTTTTGTTCATGTTCATGACACAATTTAGCGTACCTATCAGCTACGTTATGCGAGTATGATGGGGCAAAATGTCGTTAACTTTCAATTGCAATTGCTTCCTACAGATACGAGCAATTCTCATTTGAAAGTACGCAAAGCAAAAGGTCACTTGCTTTAGAACACTTGAAAGTTATCTTACAAGTGTGCATTGTTAATTATTGCCCTCGCCCTTGATGCCGCGAAATAAAATTACAACTCGCCAATGTCAGGCATTGAAACCACCGAGCTATCATTCTTAATAAAAGCTTTATTTTAATCAGACTAGTGTACCTTATGTCAGCCTCCGTAGCCTAGTTCACCTAGTTGGTAGTGACTCTGCCTACGAAGCCGGAGGTTCCGCGTTCGAATCCAGGCGAGGACATTATTTGTGTATTTATTTATCACAATTATTTGTTCTTTGGTCATGTCTATGTATTTAAGTATCTGTATGTATCAATCTATTATATAATATATATAGTCACATGTACCCACATCACAAGCCTTAATTGAGCTTACCGTGGGACTAGGTCGATTTGTGTAAGATGTATCTATTATAATAATATATATAGTCACGTGTACCCACATCACAAGCCTTAATTGAGCTTATCGTGGGACTAGGTCGATTTGTGTAAGATGTCCCAAGATATTTATTTATTTATTATTATTTAGTTTTCCAAAAATGTTGGGTTTCACGTGTATAGTGAGATAGTTGAACACGTCATGTCATATCACTACTTACCCCTCCCATCCGCTCCCATGAATAGAGTCAGTTAACCGTCATCAGTGTTGTAGAGACGTGCTCGAAGTTCGCGGTAGAATGAACTAGGTAGAGTAGGTCAGAACATGAGTTAATGGCTACCTTGGTCTCAGCTTCCCTCAACCAGTCGTAGTAGTTGGAGTTGGGCGTCTGAGGGTCATGTCGTCGTCGGACACGAACGTAGATTATAGTAAGCCACCTGGATAACTACCGTAAACTTCAAATTTGTCTCTGTCAGTATAAAATAAGCGTCATTAGTGTGGCAGAGACGGGTGCTCGAAGTTCGCGGTAGAACGAACTAGGTAGAGTAGATCAGAACATGAGTTAATGGCTACCTTGGTCTCAGCTTCCCTCAACCCGTCGTAGTAATTGGAGTTGGGCGTCAGGGTCATGGCGTGGTCGAACACGAATGGGGAACATAGTAAGCCACCTGATCTACCATCATGAACTTTGAATTTGTCTCTGTCAGTCTAAAACAAGCGTCATTAGTGTGGCAGAGACACGCTCGAAGTTCGCGGTGTAGTGGGTGCATTCCACGAGAAAGTCTACTTGGTCGGGAATAAAACGGCGGCTATGACACCTACCTTAGAATTATATGGAAAGTGCGAGAATTCTCTAGTATAAATACAAACACCCAGTTATAAAATTAAGACACAACTTTGGGACCACGCAAAATAGGCACATTTGATGTCGAGTTGCGGAAAAATGGCCAGAAAACAACAAAATTAAGATACACCAAAAATTGCATTCGTAACTTTCTGAGAGGTCATCATCATCATCATCATCAGCCAATTGACGTCCACGCTGGACATAGGCCTCCCCCAGAGAGTTCAACAAAGATCGGTCGTGAGCTGTCCGCATCCACCCGACACCCGCAACCTTTACCAGTTCGTCACTCCATCTTGTGGGGGGCCTTCCCACGCTGCGCCGTCCAGTGCGTGGTCGCCACTCGAGAACACGCCGACCCCACCGGTCATCGGTCCTCCGGGCAATATGGCCAGCCCACTGCCACTTCAACCTAGCGATTCTTCGGGCTATGTCAGTCACTTTCGTTCTTCTGCGGATCTCGTCATTCCTGATGCGATCTCGCAGAGAAACCCCGAGCATTGCCCTCTCCATCGCTCGTTGAGTGACTCTGAGCCTCCTAATGAGTCCCATAGTGAACGACCACGTTTCTGAGGTATTGTACGCGAAAAACAGCGCCACGTACCCGACATTCTCTTGGAATGCACCCAGTGTGAACATGATTTAAGGCCTACCTTGGTCTCCGCTTCTCTCAACCCGTCGTAGTAGTTGGAGTTGGGCGGCACGGAGAGAATGTCTGGCCGCGGCGTCCGGAGCGTCATGTCGTGGTCCGACACGAACGGTTTGTCGCGTTGACCTGGAAAGATTAAATTATTAATTAGGAATTTATGAACAAATACAGGTTGGTCAAAAAATAAGCGCATTCCCGCTGCCAGTGAGGTTTTGGGAACCAAAATTACCCCCTTAGGTGATTTTTTAGAAATAAATTCATGTTTCAGATGTCTTAATTTTTCATTAATTTTAATGAAAGATATGTATTTATTGTATTTATGAGTAGGCATGCGTGTGTATGTAAGTCTAGGTATTTTATTATATCGTTTTGCTAGCTTGTTTAATGTATATTGTGCCAATTATTGTATATGGGTTTTTTATGCCTGTAATAAAACATTGTTATTATTCCTCTTTATTTATTATGCGTCTCGGGTTAGGTGTTTTACAATATGATTATAAAAGTAAAATACAATACAACATACAAAAAAGATACAAAACATATAAACACATTATAAAAAACCTAACCTAGAGGGCCGCCGGCAGCGGAGCGGGCCCAAGCTGCCGGTGGTTAGGGCTACAGGGAGAGGAACCGCCGGACTATGCGCGCCGTGTCCAGGATTACCGCCTTCTGCATCTGACCCTTGATCCAACCACCTAGCGAGAGCCTCTTGAGGTGTTGATCGAGGCTCTTCGCTATGAGACCATTCGCAGAAACAACTATCGGCACAATGATCGCCGAATCAACGTCCCACATGTCGGTTACCTCGTGAGCCAAGTCAAGGTACTTACCTACTGGCTTTGTCCTTCTCGGCCTTCACGAGGTTCTCGTCATGGGGGATGGTGATGTCGATGAGCATTGCCCGGCGTTGCGATCGATCTATCAGCACCATATCAGGCTTATTGGCTACAATAGTCCTGTCCGTGATGATAGATCGATCCCAATAGAGCGTGGCACGACCATTTTCGAGAACTGCCGCAGGTGTGTACTTATAGTAAGGCACTTCGAAGCCCACGAGGCCGTATTGAAGAGCAAGCTGCTGGTGTATAATCCTGGCTACGAGGTTGTGTCTGTGCAAGTACTCGGTGTTAACAATCTGAGAACAACCGGAAATAATATGCCTGAGTGACTCACCGGGACGGCGGCATGCCCGACAAATGTCGACCGTACCGTCCTTCAGGATATATTTCCGGTAGTTATTCATCATGATAACCTCGTCAGCAATTGCACAGGCAAAACCCTCGGTTTCTCCGAAGAGGTCCCCGAATCGTAGCCAGTTTACCGACGCGAGCAGATCTACGTCAGGTCCCGTGAGGGCTTTGTAGAACCGCCCGTGTAGCTCCTTGCTCTTCCATACCGCCTTGCGGTCCTCGGTGCTTAGCACCACAGGTCTGCGCCAGTTCTCTTTTGCCAAGGAGAGCGGCGTGAGGTTCCGGTCTACTGCCACCACATCTCGATGCATCCCGCACTCATTGTTAAGAAAATAGTTTCTAAGATTGTACACCTCGCGGTTGTGGAGGTCTTTGGCATTTAAGAAGCCGCGGCCTCCACATTTACGCGGGATGTACAATCTCATAACTGATGAGCGCGGGTGTAACATTCGATGTGTGGTAAGCAGTGTACGGACCTTTCGATCCAGGGCGTCCAGCTCGGTCTGAGTCCACCTTAGTATGCCAAAAGAGTATGTGAGTATGGGTATTACCCAGGCGTTGAAGGCGCGCACTTTGTTGCCTCCTGACAAAAGACTGTTAAGTACTTTTGTAAGCCGGCTGAAAAAGCGCTCCTTCACCGCCTGTCTAATTCCCATATCTTCAATACCCAAAGACTGTGACATAACAAGGTATTTATAGGTTTCTGCTTCCGAGATAGATCTGAACGACAATGTCTCAGAAAGCTGTAAATTTGTTGAATTTACTACTTTCCCCCGCTGCACATGCATAACCGCACACTTATCGACACCAAACTCCATTTTGATGGCACTACTGAAAACTTCTGTGGTTCGCAGTAGCTCCAACAAGTCTTGGCTATTTGGCGCAAATAATTTGAGATCATCCATGTACAGAAGGTGAGAAATGACTTCACCCTCTCTCCGAAGCCGGCAACCTAGTCCTGAATCCTTCAGCAGGGTGCTGAGCGGATTCAGAGCTAGGCAGAACCATAAGGGACTCAGACTGTCACCCTGGAATATTCCTCGCTCGATCCTTATTAAGTCCTGCGGACCAGAGGGGCCATCCTCGCCTCCTGGTTGACGAAGGACTGTGGTCCACTGCCTCATACACGCGCCAAGAAAGGATCTTATTATTATTATTATTAATTATAATAAAAGCATCTAGTACTCGTAGGTACGCATTAAAAAAATGGACTCTTCCGAAACTTCCAAATATCTCCTTGGGGACCTATTCTGACTCCCAAAACCTCACAGGCAACGAGAATGCATTTTATTTTTCGGCCTCCTTGTATAGGGTATAGACACAGTGGGCGAAACTGTAAAGGTTTCCAAACCGGAAAACTGAATTCACAATTGCAAGTTATTGTTTTGAGATGCAACTATGGGTAAGAGTGAGTGACAGATAAATCTATTTATTTACTTAAGCTTAAATCTCTTTCTTGCATAATGGCTTGGTTTCAAAACTTGCAGTATTAACTTGCAGGTGGATATCTGGTTCTGGTAAGAGATTCTTTATTTATAAGCGCCCTTTGATTTATACGTACTTTATTTTTTCTACTTGTGTTTTAATTTACATCTTGAACAAAAAATTCTTACTAGTACTATAACTTTTGGTATTTCACTTAATTAAATCCCTAATTTTTATAGACCGCTTCATAATGCCAGTTCAGAGTACATGGCAAGATGGTCGTTTTATCAATTTATCGTGCTACGCGTCATTTTCGGACTTCTATGCTACTACTTGTTAGAACGTGACGGCAACGCCGACAAACTATTAAACACGGGACCATCCGTACAGGATCCTATGCGGTAGGTCGGCAAAGGTTGTAACTTGTAATCACATACATAAACAAGTATTTTAATCAGTTGACACCGAAGGCGTCGGAAGGCGATAGTCTCGGTTGACCGCAACCGCGTGTCCACAGGTAGTCATCACCTTGTCTCGAGGTGTTGGTGTCATATCGTCTTACCGGCGTTAAGTGACATCTACCTTTGCCATTCCTTGCCGCGTCGTGACGGCAGTGAGAATACATGTCATTCCAAATCTTCCCGTAAGAGTCCTCTAAGGGATTGAAGTGCCATTGACCATTCTTTGATAGAAGTTGGAAGAATTATTATCATTTCAGCTATAAGTCCACCGCTGTACATAGGCTTCCCATTTGGATCTCCAAATACATTGGTTGGAAGCGACCTGCATCCAGAGTCTCCCGGCGATATTCATAAGGTCATCTGTCCATCTTGTGGGTGGACGTCCTACACTGCGATTGACAAATCATGGTCTCCACTTCGACTTCATGAGCCATTTGCTCTGCGTTGTCCGGCCACTTCAGATTGCTAATCCGGAGGACTATGTCGATGACTTTTAGTTCTTCTACGACGGATTTCCTTATTTCTGATTTGAAACTAAGTAATAACTCTTCTTCTTTATCAGTACACTCTTATCAGAGTGGTCGTGGTCATTATGCAGGCTTTTGAGTGACCCGCTTCACAACACGTCGCCATTCCTCTCGCAGGGCAGCTTTACGAGAGCATTCGTTTATGTTCGTTCAAATACTGGCTTTGATCTGGTCAGTCCACCTGCCATAACTATTATCCTTTAATTAAATAGTGGTTTCATTTAAACAATCTGCAGTTAGTAATATATTAACTGCACGATATTTCAAGATTGACGTCTAAATATCGAGAATGTATCTCATAGCATCAAAGAGCAAGGTTGCTCCAAGGATGATCTAATAACAATATAACAATACGGTCAGCTATTAGTCTTATTACACATGCAAACACTTTACGAGGAAGTCAATCAAGTTGCTTCTCAAATTGCTTAATGTGATACAATCATCCCAATTACGCGAACACTTATGGAAAATCACGAACGCTTACGATGCGTCCATACTGTGCTATCAGCAGACCAGACAGAATATCATATAAACGATTACCATAACACGTTGTTAGCCGTGTGGCGACGGCAGTTAAGAATATATTTCTCACCGCTGCAATTCTTCCCGTCGGTGTCCTAAGAGTCGACTAAGGGCTTGAAGTGTGATTGACCATTCATGTATTGAAGACTGATGATGGGCTAGCAGCATTATGAATCATAGTGGATACACTACTGCGATTGCCAACCCATTTGCCCATCAATTTTACCTCCTAATGCGTCCATGTCCATACGCATAGGTTAAGGAGATAAATTATATAGGCTGATGATGTGATGTGATGTCCTATACTTTACATTATCTTATCATTTAATATTGATGATGGACAGACAAACTGATGGCGATTCAGCGATGACTGTGTCTACTATTATGATGATGCCGCTGCCCATCATCAATTTTCTGTAAACGAATGGTAAGTGACAATTTAATCCTTTAGTCGACTCTTACGGCATCTACGGGAAGAGTTGGGGCGATGACTGGTGACAAATGTATACTTACGGCCGTCACCACGCGGCCCTTCATGCAATAAACTAATCTATCGGACAGTTTTCTATTTATATCAAATAAAATAAATTAATAAATATCTTGGGGCAGCTTACACAAATCGACCTAGTCTCACGGTAAGCTCAATTAAGGCTTGTGATATGGATCAAAAACCTACTTACTTTTCGCTAGCTTGTATAACATTACGATTTAGGCGCCAAAAATATATTTTAAATATATTTTAGGCACCAAAACCGAAACTATATCTTTGACGTCGACTGTACAATACTTCGGTAGCAAATAGAATGACAAAGAGACTACAGTAACTAGGACTTTTAACATGAGTCACGTACAAGTATGGCCGCACCTTTAGGATGCGTCCATTGCGTTCGGAAGTCGATGTCCGGTCAAGGGCACGACATTGACACTTGATTGCACATTCATGCAAGTTTCCGAACGAAGCTGTTACAAAAAGCGCGGTTAACGAACGAATTTCAAATTTGGAACGTTGAATCTTTGATTGACACATTTATAAAGGTTGCGTGGGTAGATTGTTTGGTTACGGCTGAATGGGCTTATTATGAATGTAATCATAGTGCGTTGATGTGATCATTAATCATTATGCTTTGACAATGCTGATGTGACCCTTTGCCACCTGTTTGACAGGGACTTATGATTGCAGGTAATTAAGGCAACGCAGTGGTATCACAGGTGTCCATGGGAAGAATCGTTTGTCTCCTTTGGCATACATGGGTGGATATAGTCAAGGGCATAAATTACACATTTCAGTACCGTCTATAGGCCGATGGTACGTGTCTAATCGTTTGTCGTCGTTGCAGTCATGTTCTAACAGTAGGTATACAAGTGCAAATGTGAAGCATAGCACGATAAATGGATAAAATAGGACCATCATAAGCCACCTGGTATTGCGCTAGGCAAGGCAGTAGTCTAGGTCCTTTGCTGTTTTTATTGCTTGTAATGATCTCCCAGCATCAGTTAAGCATTCATCATGTCTCTTCTTTGCTGACGAACTAAAGCTCATTCATGTATCAGCAATCCTGGAAACTGCTAGACTGCAGGTGGACATTGATAGTGTCTTTGTTTCGGGACAATAGCCTGGACTTGAATGCTGAGAAGTGATGTGTCTTATTTCTCTTATGCCGTGTGGTGACGGTAGTAAGAATACATTTGTCACCACCCCAACTCTCCACTTGGGTATATAAGCGTAAGAGTCGCCTAAGGGATTGAAGCGTCACTGACTATTTATTTATGGAAGTTTGATGATAGGCAGCAGCATCATGAATCATAGTGGATAGTTGAACAGACTACCTACTGCGCCCGCCAACCTGCTTGCTCAGCGTGGCGATTATGGGCATTTACCTCCTAATGCGTCCACGCATAGGTTAAGGAGAGGCCGTTGTCCAGCTGTGGACTGATATAGACTGATGATGTGATGTGATACTCAGGCCCAAAATCCTCCTCAGCAAACGTTGTCTTAAATGACGTACCTATGAAGCGTACGTGTTAGCATAATAAAGGATCTCGGCTCGGTACGCGGTTCAATAATCAGTTTCCTTTCAATAATAAAATCGTGAAGACTTGTTACTCTGCGCGAAGCTCGAAGATGTTTAGGATTCATTATTAGACAGTCTAGAACTTTTTCTAGCAGAGCTGCCATGGCCATTACTTTCTTATAGTTAGTTCCTTTATAATGTAACAAATTGAAAATGAATGCAGCAGTATGGAATTCCCATGAATCGACATACTAACGATAGGAAGAGTGCAATAGTAAATTGTGCATCAAGGGAGGTAATTACGGAATTACTTACGAGAGTGTTAGAAGCTTTTAATGACTCGAGTTAGTATTCCGCTTACCGACCGTGATGCATACAATGTTTTTAATCGCATTTGCGGGCAAAAAAATAAGTTTTACGACACGTAAGACATCTAATGACGTACTGACATTTCTATTACTCCCGCTACGCATGCCAACAATGGCGCGCTTAGACAGCAAGTGTGATGAAAAAGACGTTTATCCGCTTCCTCTATCGGAGCGCTGACGATGCTCAAAAATATTTGAGCATGCACAACATTAATGCCATGGCAATAGAGGCCGTGTGGTGACGGCAGTAAGAATACATTTGTCACCACCCCAACTCCTCCTGCGGGTGTCGTAAAAGTCGACTAAGGGATTGAAGTGTCACTGAGCATTATTTGATAAAAGATTGATGATGGGCAGCAGCGTCATCATACTCATCATAGTGGACACATTACTGCGATCGCCAATCCGCTTGCCAAGCGTGGCGGTTAGGGGCATTTACCTCCTAATGCGTCTATATGCATAGTTAATAGGAGAGGCCTACGTCCAGCTGTGGACTATCATAGGCTGATGGTGATGATGATGAATAGAGGTTCGCTCAAATATTTGTGACCCTGGCCGCTCTGATATATCTGATGGCGACTCTATTTACTAGTCAACAAGGCAGAACAGATTACAACACAACAATTTATTTATAAATGATTTATACGTAAATGTATAATTACTGCACAAGTTATTCGAGCCGCGCGGTGACACACTGAACCCCGTCAGGATGAATTATAAATCTAGTCTTCGTCGTGAACAGACCTAGTGCGGCGTTCTCATTGAGTTGTGAAGAATATTTTAATGAAATACAAGTAGAACATTAGGCACTGATTTTTCTGTTTTTTTTTTTCAATTACCGTAAAACCATACAACTATAGTCCACTACTACAACTTTACTATGGTCCACAAGTTCAACTCGTTATTAAGCATCAATGGTTTTTTTTTTTTTATCTAAGTTTTTTAATCTTTAATGAGGAGACTTTGTGTAACAACTGCATCAATAATAAATTACACAAAATCGAAAATATTTGACTTAGTTTTGGACCATACTTGGGAGCTTTTGGACTATGTTGGGTAGTTTTACGGTAGATTTAATTTCGTTCAAGTATCTACCCCTTTGCAATCGAAAAGTCGCGATTGGCTAACTTAATAATGAACTCTATCGACTTTTTTTTTATTGACTATTAATTGTAACTAACTGTCACGATCGTATCAACTCGGATGTAGGCACTGGTCTCACCGCGAGCTACTAAGCTATGACCTATCGGCTATGAACACGAACAAAAGATACGCGCTCCCGTTTAAATAAAAGAGACACGGCGATACTCGCCCAGCTATCAGCCATCACCGCCGGGCGAGTATCGCCGTGTCTCTTTTTTTTACACTGGAGTGTGTATCTTTTGTTCGTGTTTATAGCCGATAGTGAACTAGCTTAGTAGCTCGCGGTGAGACCAGTGCCTTAATGGGCTACGCAGGAAACTTATTTCGAATGACCTTTTCTTTTTGATCACATCTCAATAAGTTTGTACATTTTGCGTCACGTTATCGATATTAATCGAGGCTGGTAGAGTTAATGATGCTGAGTATAAGATCCACCACATTTTCCCAAAATCTTTTCATGAAATATTCCTTTTTTGCTACCAAAAATGAATCTATGGTTACCAGGCACCTTGAACCCCTTCAACTACGTAGGGACATTGGTTCTCTAAGCGTTTTTTATCGCCTGTACCATGGTGAGTGTTCTGAAGAGTTATTTTCCCTGATCCCGGCCTCCCCTTTCCGTTATAAAACCACACGTGCCGGTTTGCGGTGTCACTCCTTCACCGTGGAAAATATTCCCACACGTACTAAGAAATTCGGCAATTCCTTAATACTATTAAAAAGTGGAATTATTTACCGGCACATGTGTTTCCGCATACCTATAAGTTGGGATTTTAAACGAAGCGTGAAGAAGCACCTAGCGGACCAGCAAGGCGGTGGCAACTGACAGGTTACTGCTTGCCTCCTGTTCGTTGCCGCCGCGACTTGGGCTCTACTTTTCACTTACGAGGTGGAGTGGAGCCACTTTCTTGTGCCAATATAAAAAAAAGTGGTTACAAAAGAGGAAACTTCCATACAAACTTTCTGGGACATTTTGGGAAATGTGATGGATCTAGCTCAGCATCATTGGCGTGACCAAGCTACCATTTTTTATCAATATCGAAGAAATGATCTAAATGTACAAACGTACAAATAGATACAGATGTAGTTCAGCTTGTGCTGCACACGAATCCCATGTGGCTTGGCCTTAATTTGATTGTAGGATGTCCACCCACAAGATGGAAAGACGATCTTATGAAAGTCGCCGGGACACGCTGCATGCAGGTCGCATCTAACCGGTACATGTGGAGGTCCAGAGGGCCGGCCTATGTTCAGCAGTGGACGTCTTATGGCTGAGAAGATGATGAAATCGTGAATGTCGTCTGACATCAGTGTATCGACGGCCTCCATGAGTTGGAAGTGATTACCTGAGAAGCTAAAGATACCCGGGTTCGAACCCTGTTAGAGCATCTTTTTATGCATGCGTTATTTAGGTGAATCAACTTTTTCCAGTTTTATATTGCCTGATTATGGTAACCTGAATCACGCTCATTTTATGCAAAATTATGCTACTTTTTAAACTAATGCATTGTTCTATCGTTAATAAGCAAGCCTTTTCCTTAAAAGGCCACCTGCAAACATGCGCTACATTGTACGTTTGCATAATTTAAGCAGCATAATTTTGCATAAAACTAGCGTGACTCAGATGACCGTAACCATGGTAATAATAGACAGAAAAGAATTGATTCATCCATTTACGTCTTTACCCTTAAGCGGCTATTGTGAGCGCGTCTTTACGAGCGACCTTTTGCATGAAATGCTAGACGAACCGGTCGATTGGAAATGTCGTCGAATCATTGATAACATTCTCATTTGCCGTCTAGCTGGGGTACCTGCGAAGCTATAAATACTAATAAATACCGCAAACGTAAACGACTTTAATTAACAGACGAGCAAAAAACTACCTTTAAAATATATACAATACCTATATCTACGAACAAATAAAACATGGAAGCCGCACGCCATAGTAAATTTCCTTTCAAAAACGGTCCTGAATTTTAGTTGACAAATGTCACCCCTTCTTTAATGCATCACGGCAATGAATTTCAATGTCAACCTATAAAAACTTAAACCGCCATTTAAAAATAGTTGTGATTGGTCCATCAAACTTTTGATTGGCTATATTCTATAACCATTTGTCAAAGATGTTGCGCCGAAATATGCGCGGTGTTAAGAAAAGCGCTATGTCCTGCCCACCTTGGCACAATTGAACAATTGATTTTGGGGGCATTTTTGAGCTGGCGTTAGACGTCCATGTTATATATGGTCGCAGACCTATATGAATATTAATATACGATTTCGTGAAAATTTCCCAAAAAGCCGATAAGTAATTGTATCTGGTCTTTTTTATACGACGGTGGTATGGCAAACAAGCATGCAGCTAATCTGATGGCAAGCAGCTACCGTAGTCTATGGACGCCTGCAACTCAAGGAGTATTTTATTCATTTAAAATTAAATCAATACTTTTCAGGTGAAATTAAGGTACCTAATCAGCGAATCTTACTCGGCAGACAGAAAACATACAATAAATAGGTATACTGCATCTGTGAAATTGGCTATGCAGTCCAAAATTACAATGAGTACCTACAAGAGTAAGTATTCAGTAATGGCTTCAATTTCCCTATGTTGAGTTCAACGGATCTATATCTGGATCCCTAACGTTTTTTGACCTATTTTTACATTCACTAACGTTTTATGTCCGAATGATCATTTGTCCTAACGCTCATATGCCATATTTTTAATTTTCCTAATATAGTATGGATGATTTTTGTTTTCCCTAATGCGTTATATCCTAATTATCATTTTTCAATTATTCATCCTAACGTTATATGCAATAATAGTCATGTATCATAATTGTCAGTAAGCCTAATGATCGATAATCCTAATAATCGTATTTCCTAACACTGTATGGCCTATTGCAGTTTATCCTATATCTGTAAGCTGCTGACCTGACGGGTCAGAGTATAGCAAAGGGGGAGCGGGAAATTTTTTGATGGGGGTGGTGTCATTATAACACGTATTTTTTTATGCTATCGTATAGAGGACGCTAAAATAAGCATGTTTTGTATGGACAACTTGTCTAACTTTATAATTACCAAGATATCCAAAACCAAATTTTGGGTCTATATCGGGTGGCATAATGTTTTTATTTCGAAAAATTTGTCGCATAACAACTTTACGCCGAAAAATGAATGGCATAAACATTGTTGCGCATATTTTTGCTATGCCGAAATTGTTAATCCTAACTTGGTTGTTCCTAAATATTGTTTGTCCTAATGATTTTCGTGTCTAATGTATATGTATCGAAAAATTATTGTGCATAATGGTGATGTTCCTACTATTTAATGTACTAATAGTGGTTACCTACCTTTAACTAGCTTTAAAAATATTTTTTTATTCGTTATACTTAACTATTACTAAATAATTCGCCCTGTTGTCCAAAGAATTTAAGTGAGCAATTATGACCTGGGAACCGGTCGACGAAGCCCCGCTGCGCGGGGCTTCTATTTCCGCTCTAAGGGATAAAAGGTACCTAACGAACCTATCCAGGTTAAGGTAGGGGATGTTCAGATTATTTCTTTTTTAATGCGGAGGGCTTCGCCCCCCGAGCCCCCATGGTGGGGGGCTTCGCCCCCCCGTCCCCCCTTTTTTTTGGCTTTGTAAGTATGAGGATGTGTAAACAATTGATTAAAATACTTAAGTATTTAAAGACTACGCCATTCACTCCGCCCTAGTTTCGAAACCTAACCAATCCACGTCGGTTTTACCCTGGTTTATTACTTGAACATTTTTTGTAACCATTCACCCTGTTGTTCAAATGTTTTGCATGTTGTTATTAAAATGCCTTTTTGAATGAAATTTCGGACATGATAAAAGTAGGCGCAGTGAAAATTGACAGTTCGAGTAGTAGGGAAAACAATATTTATTACAATGAACATTAGGATTATTGTGCTTTAGGTCATTCGACATTCGAGTAATCAATATTAGAATAAATATGGTGTAGGTATTTTAAACGTGTATGCGCAAAATTAAGTAGGCTAAACAAGTAGTATGCCATGTAACATTATGCCATACATTCTCGGCCAAAAAATTTTAGGACAATCGACGTTATGCGACACGACAGGCACCCCCAAATTTTATTTAGGAGCCAATATCTCTCTAAAATTAAAAAAAAAATTGTGTAACCATTACCGACATTATGATTAAATATCGTTAGGTATGGCTATTGATCGCTAGGGCTTCTGTCTCTTAGGACAACAACATTTAGGCTAAATGACATGAGGTGAAACGTTATTAGGGATTTCGAAGAATATGGAAAATAACATTAGGGTTTTTAACAGTTATGGTAAAAAAATATTTGGGCAAGTGAGTTTTAGGACAATCATTACATTATGGAAAATGAGTGTTATTTCAACTGATCGATAGGGCTAATACCCATTAGTGCAAAACAGTTCGGGCAAGTGATTTTAGGACAAACGATGTTAGGGATCTCGAGGGAGACCCGAGTTCAACAAACCTAAAATAAAAATATTAAGTAGGTACACTGACTATAAATACTATCAAAAATGTAATAAACATCGAGGTGAACGTTTGACCTACGATAAAAACTTATCGTGTCCAACAAAAAACTTGTACGACTTAATGTTCTAAAGACAGGTACAAATTGGGTATTAATAGTACAGAACTGTGTGTAAAATTATTTTTTTATGCAGATTAGTTTGTAATTCGAGCTTGACCCTAAGATTATGATTATGT
>JALPQI010020921.1:0-15311 GCA_025490895.1 Thaumatotibia leucotreta
TTTCTTGAACCTTAAGACGAAGGCTGTCAGGGAAAATATAATATTCAGACCTTCAGAAAACTTTACATAGCCAATTCACAAATTACTATGTCACCAAAATGTTCGTTAGCAGTTTACTATGGGAATTTTAAAAGAAAGTCTGCAGCTGCACGGGTTCCCGTTTCGTAAACGTGCTGATTTTTTTTCAGGGTGCTTTGAGTTAGTATCAATGTATTTAGAAGGTTCGCGTAGTTCAAATAAAAAAATCGCAATATTAGTGATACCTAATGTACATGTTACACTACTACATCAACAAACTATAAATGGTGGTAGCCAACCAGGCGGGTACTAGTAAAAATACCCTACCACCGGCTGAGAAGCTGGATACTCAGTATTTCCCTTAGTCGACTCCTACGACACCCACGGGAAGAGAGGGGCGGTGATTTTTGTATTCTTACTCCGTCACCGCATGGATAAAATCCGAATTTTTAAATTCGGTTCTCGAAATGTTAAAGATGTCGACCGAGACGAGCGACTTATTGTACGCCTCGCATATGCGACGCAGCGGAGCTCGCACTCCGGCGTTGGTTGCGCACGTAGGCAGGGCGAACAGGGCCGCGGAGCGCGCCCCGGAGCGCGGCACTCTAAACCGCATCTGATGCAGTAGCTCGCTGCAGTTGTATTCACTTCTACATATCTTATACAGAACTGTCGCATCTGATATCTTACGCCGTACTGATAGTGATGAGACTTTATAATGATTTAACAAGGTCTTGTACGATACCTTTTTCCCTGTCAATCGCCTATGCATAATTCTTAGGAATTTCTTTTGGACCATTTCAATTGAATTGGAATATTTGATATAATAAGGGTTCCATATAACCGATGCATACTCTAAGTGCGGTCTTACTAGAGCTTTATAAAGTACAAGGTAAGTATCCACTTATTTAAATGTCTTAGCCGACCTAATGACAAATCCTAACATCCCGTAAGCTTTTCGGACTATGTTCTCTATATGAGAGTCAAAATGTAAATTTTCATCATAGGTAACTCCAAGATCTTTAGCGGTTTGTACCTTCGTTATTTCTGTTTCACCTAAAATTGTACGTATTGTTAATATATTTTTTCCTATTTTTCGTAAAACTAATTTGCATACATTTATCGGCTGCTAATTGTAACTTGTTTTGCATACAATATTCATAAAAAGAGTCCAAATCAGTTTGAACCAGTTTGCTATCGTAGTCGTTATTAATTCTTTTATATATTTTTAGGTCATCCGCGAATAATAAGAAATTACAGTTTGTAAAGCACTTTTGAATATCGTTAATAAATATACTGTAAAGCAAAGGCCCTAAAATTGAGCCCTGAATCACTCCGGACGTCACATTTGCCAGATTTGACCTGAACCCGTTAATGACAACGACTTGTGTTCTGTTCGTTAAGTAGGACGTGAACCAGCGCAACAAATTACCATGAATGCCGTTGAATGCAAGCTTTTTGAGAAGATATAAGTGATCTACCTTATCGAACGCTTTGCGAAAATCAGTAAATATAACGTCCACTTGTTCCGCTTTATCCATGGTTTTGAAGAGATAGTCCGTATATTCTAAGAGGTTAGTGACCGTCGATTTATTTTTCATGAAACCGTGTTGTTCTGGTAGTATGTTAATTTCGACAAGCGGGTATACGACGACGTCATGAATTAACGCTTCAAAAATTTTTGGTATAATAGATTGTACCGATACTGGTCTGTAATTAATTACTTGGGATTTAGACCCTGACTTGTGTATAGGCGTCACGTGTGATATTTTCCAACATCGAGGAAAAATTCCGGATTGCAAACATTTATTAAAAATTATGTGTAAGGGGGTGACTAAAGCAGCAGCGGTGTTTTTAACAAACAAGGGACTTATTTTATCAGGCCCCGCCCCTTTTTTAATATCGGTACATTTTAGTTTTTTTAGAATTTTACCGCGACTTAGTTCAATATTTGTGGATGCGAGCAGCTCAGCAAGCCTAGCCAATATACCATTCTGCAATCGTATTCGATAAGCGCACAGATGTCATATTTACCATAGATCAAGCAAACGTATCTACTTAGCGTGTCAAATGTACTCAGTGAAATCCACTGAGTTGTCCGTCTTTAATCGCAGCTTGCAGCTTTCGGGCGTCAAATTTTGTAAGTTGAAGTGAACAAAAACATTAATAATGCCTCTTTAAGTAATATTAATTGCAACAACACAAAAAAATATGACTACTCAAGGGCCTGAGACATATTTAAAATCATAGTCAAGTAACAACTTCAGTACAAAATCTGACACGCTCGACCGCCATACAAATGAATGAACTTGTTTCTTCCAAACCTAATTCTGTGGATAAGCGAAAAGTGATAAATACATAATGAGAATGACAGATTCGAACGTAAAATGAACTGACCATTTCCATACACTATAGTCACGTGATTTTTCGTTACAATCTGTTATTTCAATAAATTTATTATTTATTTTATTTTATATACATAAGTTTACATGACATTACAGTTAAAAACCAATGCGTCATGAAACTAAAATAAAACAATTTGAAAAAAAAACAAGGCATGTACCTACATAAAACAAAAGAAATCTTAAAAAAAGGAATAAAAATTAGCTAGATTTAGGTGACGCAACAGCGTGGCTCCGTTGAGTCATCTGAACTGGCGTAGGGTTCGGCAGGTTGCCCCGGAACCGCCGAAACACGACGCCCCTCGGCCAGAAGTCTGCACTCGCGATGGTATCCTGCAGCGGGCGCGGCACGCGCACCACGAACGAGCTGAAGTGCACGTAGTGACGCTTGCAGCTGCTGTACCCTCAGCAAGTAGCCAGTCTTCCGGCGAACATATTCCTTGACGTCTTCAGGCACAGCGGAGTAATGAAGGCGCGATACATAGAGCACCTTACTCGGTGTAACAACTGGAAGACCAGAATTAACCGGCTCGTTGGTGCCACACAGAGCCTTGCGAGGCGCCCTGCGCACTCGGCCCTTCCTCTGCACCAGCGTGAAGCCCTCCTTATCCACACATGCGCGGGAGGACTTTTCCCTATAGGGAGCCCGTACATCACCCGGTTTAGAGGGTGTGTTGACCTGGCCAGCTGCGACGAAAAAAACTTTGACAGTTTCATACATTTTGATTGCGTGATCATGAACACGTTGTATGGGAGAGTAATTTTTTGTTCGCGAATACGAGTTTGGCCCCATAGTAAAAGTTGCTTAGTATGATCTAAATATTAATGGGTTCCTTTCTTTGCTCTACGAGGTGATACATACTGTATACCTATGATTGCAGAATGGAATCTTGGCTAGGCTCGCTGAACAGATAATCGTGGAAACACTTGAGGAAGGCCTATGACCAGTATTGATGATGCAGACGAAAACAGTAATTGTACCATGAGTGACAATCAACGTTTACGTTAGCATTTACTCGATATGAGTAATCGATCACGCTCGCACCGGTATATCAGTGCGAGCCTGTAGCTGTACCCTGCGTTTGAAAGTACATATGTATACGTTAGGGTTTACTCGATACGTAATGCATATTGGAGCGAGCGCGATGGCCTGCTTTACGTATCGAGTAAAATCTAACGATACCGATACTTACAAAGTCATCGCACGGCTACAGATAGACTGCTTTACATATAGAGGAAACTTTAACGCAAATTTTACTTGCCAACTCATGGTAGGTGCAGTTACTGTTGTCGTAGGTACTGTTTGTTGTCTACGTAGCATCATTGTCATCGAAAATTTCTCACAGCTATTTTATACCTATCGCAGCTAACTTCTGTACTTCGTTTTATGGTGGAATTTCGTTGTTTGATCGTAAATAAAGAAATTCTTTATCTGTTGATAGACACAGATTCCTGGGCATTTTAATTAAACTTCTTTTAACATAATGACGATGTAAATAGATTCTTGATAAAACACTCCAATAAATCCTGAAATTATCTTTGGACTCCGGTACAGTGCAAAACGTATTTTTTTGTATGAGCATTAATTAATTAAAAAGTGTAACAAAAACCGTCTCGATCTGTTTAAACGCTAATTCAGTTTCGTTTTCTGAGTAGGGAGAGGTAGAAAATATTTATTTTATTCGCGAAAAAAGAAGTTATTCATTACAGATGGATTGATTTTTTTAAGCACTAGTGCGAGGTGGTTCATTTCTACGGAGGGCCATCTGCACTGAAAAATGTCGTCCACGTGCGAAAAGGAAATTGAACTTATTTTCTTCCGCACTCGTGTCGTAATGATCAATTTAGTGAGCGTTGGCTAATTGAACGAGCAATCCCATTCTAGAAAACAAGTTACTCAGATATTATTTTTAAAGAAATATACTTTTATAATAAAAAAACGAATTTGAATATAATATAGCATTAAATTAATAACCACTGTTTTTGTTATCTATCTATATATTTATATAAAAGAAGAAGCTCCCTTATAAAGATGCACGCACAGCCTAAACCCCTGGTCCTATAGACTCCAAATTTGGCACGTAGGTTCCTTTTATGGTGTAGACGAGCACTAAGAAAGGATTTTACAAAATTCACCTTCTAAGGCGTTGAAATGGGGGTCCAAAGTTTGTATGGCGAAATAAGATTAGTTGAACTATTTGATCCGAAACTTCGCAAAAGTATTCTTTAAAGTAATTGAGTAAAGGTATGTTAAAGGTTTTTTGAAAATTCAACCCCCGGAAAAAGGTAAAAAGGGTGATGAAGTGAAAAAATCAAGTTGGGTATCGTTTCTATGGTTTATCGGGACGTAGATCACGAATACAATAACGATTTTAAATTTTAACGCGGCGGACGTGAAATACTATGAACACGGTTATGGTGTAATGGGGTAAAATTCGAAAAATATCAATATAATTTTATTATTTATCTTTTATCTATATATTTAAAAGAAGAAGCTCAGGAGTATTCCCAAACATAAATGACTAAAGACATGTTTTAGGGTTTTTGAGAATTAAACTCTTGAAAGTGGTAAAAAGGTTAAACAGTAAAAAAACAACATGGTTATCGTTTCTATAGTCTACTATCGTGTCGCTGTACCGAGGTGTACGTGAAATACCATCTTCTCTGTTATGGTCTCATGGGCTTGCGGGTTATGACAGGGGTATCGTTATAGTGTTTATTTCTGATAAAAAAAAATCTAAATATAGCATGTTAACCAACGTTAATAACCTTTTAAGTTTTCCTGAGTTTTCATGCGATAGTAATCAAAAGTACATAATATATCTGTGTATCCAAGGTGTTTTTTATAAAGTCAAAACAGTCGTCACCATAAATTTCGACATTTTTGATCCAATGGTGTAAATCGATGTATCGGGATACCAGAGGTTCTTAACAAACTGCAAAAAAGGCTGCCTATTCAATTTCCGTTTCGATATTGTCCGTTATAAAAATTGGTGGTAATCTGAAGTTCTGACTGATCTGTTCATCATAATGAAGCAGAAGTCAAATTTGCAAGAAACGGTAACAATATTGAGTTACTTCAAATGTTAATCAGCTCGCTTATGGTCATCTTTGTAAGGCCTGGGAAACGACAAATGATAGTTTTTAACCGACTTCAAAAAGGAGGAGGTTTACAATTCGACGAAATCTTTTTTTTTTTTTATGTATGTTCCCCGATTGCTCGAAGACGCGTGGACCGATTTGGAAAATTCTTTTTTTGTTTGAAAGGGTATACCTTCTAGTTGGTCAAATTGTCGTCGGGTCCAGATCTGATGATGGGATCCTGGAGAAATCGAGGGAACTCTTCAAATATTGTAGGCACACATGATATTTTTCATTTATTTTCGAAAGCCAATCAAGTATTTGCGTCTAGTGATGAACGTCTTAAGTCGGTGAGCTGATGATGGAAGGTACAACTCCTTAGAGATTAGGAGTTGGGCAATAATTCTTTAAATATAACACGTTCCATGTTTTTTGGAAGCTATTCCAGTATTTTCCTTTAGGTGGTCATAGGCTCATGTTGGTGAGCTGATGATGGAAGGTACAACTCCTTAACGATTAGGAGTTAGAGGATAATTCTTTAAATATAACATATTACATGTATTTTGGAAGCTATTCAAGTATTTGCCTTTAGGTAGTTATAGGCTCATGTTGTTGAGCTGATGATGGAAGGTACAACTCCTTAGCGATTAGGAGTTGGGCAATAATTCTTTAAATATAACACGTTCCATGTTTTTTGGAAGCTATTCCAGTATTTGCCTTTAGGTGGTCATAGACTCATGTTGGTGAGCTGATGATGGAAGGTACAACTCCTTAACGATTAGGAGTTAGAGGATAATTCTTTAAATATAACATATTACATGTATTTTGGAAGCTATTCAAGTATTTATCTTTAGATAGTCATAGGCTCATGTTGGTGAGCTGATGATGGAAGGTACAACTCCTTAGCGGTTAGGAGTTGGGCAATAATTCTTTAAATACAACATATTTCATGTTTTTTTAAAGCTATTCGAGTATTTGCCTTTAGGTGATCATAGGCTCATGTTGGTGAGCTGATGATGGAAGGTACAACTCCTTAGCGATTAGGAGTTGGGCAATAATTCTTTAAATACAATATATTTCATGTTTTTTTAAAGCTATTCGAGTATTTGCCTTTAGGTGGTCATAGGCTCATGTTGGTGAGCTGATGATGGAAGGTACAACTCCTTAACGATTAGGAGTTGGAGAATAATTCTCACTAAGCGGAATACTAACTCAAGTCATTAAAAGCCCCAGCCTACGGGGTCGGGCTTCTAACTCTCTCGTTGGTAATACCGTACTTACCTCCCTAGATGCACAATGTACTGTTACTGAACCTATTTTATATTTATACTATACTAAAAAGCAAAAAATAAAATATTTTAAAAATAAAAATTAAACCGCCTTCAAAAATACGCTGGAACTAAAAAGTGCAAAATAATTTTGGTTCCTACCACTTAGGATTTCCTACCCAAACCTTTAAACCTTTTACCCTATTCATTGAAATAAAATATGATTCCTAGGTACCCCACCGATCTCAGTGAAGTCGGTGCCAAGACACAGAACAACAACAACTAAATAATATTACGTATACACTTCATAATATTAATAATATTTTGATTTAATTTATAATATTTTGAAGGGTATTTCTTAACCCTAAAATAATAACTAACCCTAAAATCGCACCCTTAGTAAAATAACGCAACATGCGATCATCCGTCAAAAGTGTTTTTATTACGGAAATAGCCTTTAAAATATGCGTTTATCATTATACGAAAACAATTTTTATTCTAAGTTATATAGTTTCAGAGATAATTTACGCGGAAAACGACGTAAGTGATTTGTGGTCCTAAAATAATGCTACTTGTGCAAATGCTTCGTTGTTTTACGTCGCTAACGGTGGCGCGCGCGTAGTCGTAAAATCAGATACGTCATTTTTCTCGGACATTTATTATGTGTCGTATGTTGAATCAAAATTAACAAAAATGGAAACGGGAAATGATATCTCCAATGGTGAGTTATTTTAAATGCTATTTAGATATGTTTGTGCAAAACAAACGTATGTGCACTTACTGCTGTTTGGGTGCTAATTATTGCCATAAAATGACCCGTCGCATGTTCATATACGATATTTTTCTCCGAATAATGATATGTGAATAAAAATGTATTTTAAACTAATTTAATATATACTATGGTATGTTATGCTATGCGTTTTACGTAAATTCAAGATTTTTTAAAGGGTGATCTTATGTTCACTTGCGCTTGTATTCTACAAAATCTTCATAGTCGCTTGTCAAGATGCTGCATTATATGACGGAATTGTTAGTGATGTACGTGCACTTACGTCATTTTATTAGGTCATAGTCTAACTTGCGTCGTTTTTAAAAACTTTAAATGCTAGAAAATACATATTAACTGAATAAACGTTAAAGTTTTTTTATGTATTAATTGGATAGTATACCTACGTAATTGTATTAACACATTTTTAACCTAATTACTCTTAACCTTTATTTTTTTTACACACTGCAATCTTTTTCCTTAAAAATACAAGTACATTGAGTTTTTACGTGTTACTTTAAATTTCATAAGCTGTTGCGGAGTTTTGGCGCATGCCATCTGATGAAGAAATACTTCGATGCCATACCCTGAGCAATTTAGCTTTGCAGATGTGCTAAACATCATTAACAAAGGAGTTGTTTCACACACCTCTTTCTCGGAAACGTTTTGCCTTCAATACAGATAGCATACCTAAAACGAAAATGCACCAGAAATATTGCGAGGACATTCGCTCAAGCTCATCAATGTTTAACTTCGCTATGAGACATGTCTCCAGCTACATCTGTTACTTCAATGCCGTCCAGAGGCCATAAAAATGATACTACAATGCCTTCCCTAGGTGGTGAAAATTATGATGATGATTTTAAAATTTAACGCGGCGGACGTGAAATACTAAGTACAATTGTACACGGTTATGGTGTGATGGGGTAAAATTCGAAAAAAAAAACAATACAGTTTTATTATTTATGTTCATTTCTGGGTCTAAAGATTCCAAATTTAGCGCGTAGGTTTCTTTGAGGGTGTAGGGGTGCTCTAAAAAAGGTTAAGTCAAAATTCACTCATTAGAGGGTGCAATGGGGGTCTAAAATTTGTACAAGGAAACTTGACTATTTAAACTGTTTTATCCAAAACTTCACAGGAGTATTCCCAAATATAAATGACGTGTTTTAGGGTTTTTTGAGAATTCAACTCTTGAAAGTGTTAAAAAGGTTAAACAGTAAAAAAACAACATGGTTATAGTTTCTATAGTCTATCGTGTCGCTGTACCGAGGTGTACGTGAAACACCATCTCCTCTGTTATGGTCTCAGCCCGTATATGAGAGTCTCATATACGGGCTTGCAGGTTATGAGAGGGGTATCGTTTTTGTGTTTATTTCTGATTAAAAAAATTCTAAATATAGCATGTTAACCAACGTTAATAAACTTTTTAATTTTCCTGAGTTTTCACGCGATAGTAATCAAAAGTACATATATCTGTATATCCAAGGTGTTTGTTATAAAGTCAAAACAGCCGTCACCATAAATTTCGTCATTTTTGATCCAATTGTGTAAATCGATGTATCGAGATCCCAGAGGTTCTTATTAACAAACTGCAAAAAAGGCTGCCTATTAAATTTCCGTTTCGATATATGTTCATCATAATGAAGCAGAACTCAAATTTGCAAGAAACGGTAACAATATTGACTTACTTCAAATGTTAATCAGCTCGGCTAATAATGGTCGTCTTTGTAAGGCTTAGGAAACGACAAATGATAATTTATCATCAAAACATAACTATCACCTATGTGAGTGTGTATGTAAACTTTTAATGATAAAAAAACATTTGTCGGTTACCGGATGGTAAATATGACCATAATATGATAGCGGATTTTGATAATAATCGATATCTGAAATGTCAAAACGTTTCAAGTAATGAATTTGAGGTCAAATTTGCACAAAATGGTCGGCACCTTAAATTTATTTAGTTTGAATCCGACCTTAACAAAAATCGGTATCTTAGGATCCAAGGGGTTTTTTAATAACGATTTTGAGGTAGGTACAAAAAGTGAGAAGCTATCACATCTAAAATTTCTAGAACTTTGATTTAATATTGATGAAAATCGATACCGAGAAGATGAAAAGTTCTTCATATGGACTTTGAAGTCAAAATTGCAAGAAAAGTTCTCCATCTTGAATTTAGGTCTTAAGTTTAATACGACCGTGATAAAAATTGATAGAACGCGGCCGAACCGCGGGCAAAACCACAATCTGCCACACTTAAATCGGTTAAGAAAACATTAACACGCAGTGAATAGATATTAGAGCGCGGGCGAAGCCGCGGGTAACTGCTAGTAACTAGTATATATGAACGAATAATTCTACTTAAATATCATGAAATAAAACTATGAAAACGGATAAACTCGCGTATATTAACTAATTTTAACTTCATTCCGACGTTTCGAACACTTTACAGGGTTCGTGGTCTGCGGATCACTCTCAGTCATCCAAATATTACATAAATATCATAATTATTGTCTTTTGGATAAATGTGCCTATTAACTAATATGATAAATGTTTCTCTCAGTCATGTTATTATGATTAAGAAAAAAAGGAAGAAAAAGTTCGCAAAAAGCTTTTCTATTTCATTATCTATGCAGTTTTTTCGCGATATAACATTTTGTTCACGACTCATGTTTCACCCTGTATTTTTCCCCAGGCATATAAAAAGAAGGGACAGCTACCATTTATCTGACAGATACTCGTATATTTTATTCAGGTAGGTATGTTAAAACTGGCCCTTCAACGGATCTCCACTATTTTTGTTACTTTATGGATACGATAATCTGTTCAGCATTTTTTATTTCCACAGAGCGGCGGGCAGAAGCTATAACTCTATTATTGAAAGCTAGTTCCCTTTTACTGTTTTTTCCAATCGTGAATCAATCTACGTCGATACTAACTGTAATGTAACGTGTCTGATTGATTTATTTTCAACCTCCTGGCCCCAGCTTTTGATTCGTTTTAGGATTCGGAGCCTTCTCTGATGCAATGAAAGATCAAAATAAATGTTGGAACATGTACGGACTTTTGTAAGTACAGCCGTGTTCATGTATAGGTACACATTAACTAATACTTTGAACTAAGGTGCAAAATGGTGTTTATATTTATGAACTCGACTGTACTATACTATTTGGGAAATTAAATAAACATGTACTAAATACTGTTGCAAATAAATTTACTATTAATCAAAGGTAGGTAAATAAAAATCCTGAAATTAATATACCTACGTATATCGTGAAACATAACGGGGTTTCCCAAAACATAACGATGTGACTAAAATAAAGGAATAACATTTTAAGGGCATCCACCACTGTGTTGTATTTTACATATTTGAACTTTTAGACAAACTTTTCTTTCTCATTTTTACATAATTCTCAGTAAGGAGATCAACTTTGATTTCACCCTTTTTACGTCACCACCGCGAGTCTCGCAATGTAAGCAAGTCAACCGTCGTCTCATTTGCTATTCAGAATCCTTCAATTTGCGTTGAAATGCCGTCTAATTCGTCTATCTGCTTCAACGCAATACTTCCAGCCTTTAGAAAGCATCGGTTTGGAAACAAAATTATGCCAAAACGTAACCGAATGTGTTGAGGTAGACTAAGTACTCGTAAGTGTATTGTGTATTCATGAAAAGAAAACTGCTTTTATTTAATGATTTACTCTTTTTTGTACAAAAAATCTACAACGAATTTTATGCTGTGAAGCATTCTTTACCAGCCAAGCTTTGCGAGTACTTCTTATCTTATTTCTGTCATAATTATTAGATCTGGTATGAAATTATATTTGAGACGAGAATAAAAAGAAATGAATGAATTAAATTTAAGCTTTAATCAATTGGGTTAGTCTAACCCCTGCGATTATCACATTTTCTTATTTTACGCAATCGATCGGCTATTACCGTAAATTGAACTCATTTAGTATTAAATAAGTTATTGGTTCCGTCTTATCTAATGAGAGGTCTTATCTGCGTCCTTAAGGGCCCCGCACGCATAAACCCTATTAAGTCGGGGATACCTTTTCACGTTTTTTATGTGGCTTCATTATTTTACAGATACTGGTACATAGTTACGTACTGGAAGAACTTACTAGAATTTGAAACTTCGGAATATTTTTTATAGATTTGCTAACATTTTTTTTAATTAAAAGATATGCTAATACGATTCGTTAGCAGTTACGTAGGAAATTGCAATAACATGACTGTATTTTATTACTAAATTAAGAGACAGAATGTCTTCCGGGCACCGTTTAAGTAGCAGGAAATCAACAATCAAATGGATGTTAATGCCAGACGTATGACACCGGCTTAACCGACTACCTTTTTAGAACAATTTAAGCATTTTCATTGTACCCTTAACCTTAAAAAATCTGGCCTGAGCTTAGTGTTACGTGAAATTAATTTTACCATTCGTATTATTTATTTTTCCATTTCATCACATCGTACATTAAACGATTTACTTGGCCTTCCAATCTTGTCGAGTCAAAAGGCTTAATTAAATAATGGCGAAGGTTCTTTGAGCCTCAAATAATATATTTATCGCGCTTGGTATGATGTTACACAGAGTGAAATTTGTATTGAATGGATGATTTTCATAAATTATCTGAGAAAATCACCGAATTTTTGTTGCACGTGTACTAACCCTCTATAAGGCAAATGGTACAATATTTACTACCTCATTTTGAAACTGACAGAATGTCACTGAAATTGTTTGCTGAAATCGCGAAACGTCTGGTTGATGTAACTAAAGACCGAAGAGATGGCGACTTCCTCGCACAACGCATCAGTATTGCGATACAGCGAGGAAATGCCGCCAGCATCCTCGGTACAATGCCACAAGGGCCAATCTTAGATATAGGTTAGGTTAAATAGATTAGTTAGATTTAATCTATGTACATAAATTGTAGTTTTGAAAATAAATATACAAGGTGGAATTCGACGAGGGACCTTTACGGAAATGGGAGATAGTTAAGGCTATACTGAGCAACTTTTACTATGGGACCAACCCCGAAATCGTAAAAAAATATGACTTTCATACATTGTGTGTATACATGCCGTACCTTTTTGTATGGATAAGTTTTTTTTTTAAACGATTTCGGGGTTGGTCCCATAGTAAAAGTTGCTCAGTATAGCCTTAACTATCTCCCATTTCCGTATCCCTTGTCGAATTCCACCTTGTATATTAATTAAAAAAAAATAGGTGCCAATTTTTAATTGGCATTATTATCTCATGGCAACTTAAATTTACTTAAAGTGAAAATTCCTATTCCTTGATAAAATATCATCTGCAACGTGAAAAATGGCAAAAGAGGCTTGCTCAGATGATTTTGAGCACCCTGGCCGTTCCAAGATATCTATTGGCGACTGAACCTACAGTTGAGGGCAGAGTTAACCGACTCCCGTCGGACTCTGTACTGTATGCAAAATCCACCACATTTCTCAAAATACCCTAAAAGGTAAATGTTCTCAGCGAGACCTTTCCCACGGAAAAGTGTTTCCGAAGATGAGACTTTTGATCTCCATAAATCATCATCATCATCATCATCAGCCCATGATAGTTAGTCACTGCTGGACGTAGACCTCTCCTATTAACTATGCGTATAGACGCATTAGGAGGTACATGCCCATAATCGCCACGCTGGGCAAGCGGATTGGCGATCGCAGTAATGTGTCCACTATGATGACGCTGCTGCCCATCAACAATCTTTTATTAAATAATGGTAAGTGACACTTCAATCCCTTAGTCGACTTTTACGACACCCGCAGGAGGAGTTGGGTCTCCTTAAATCATAATTATTATTCTATAGAACATTAAGGCATTGAGTCCATTTGTACATTTTATAAAAATAACTGAAACTATAAATTCATAAACGTCTCCTAACTTTATAAGCACGAAGACACCTCGGAGGCGGGGACCCTGACCGACTTTCGGGAGCACTCGGGTCCGTGGGGTCGTTACTCCCCAACAGCTGCTCGCCACAAGCTGCCCTGCGACCATATATTATGATTATGATAGTTTTTCATATTTTAAAGACAAACGGGTGTTAATCGCGTAAACTTACGTTTAGTTATATCCTGACGTTTCGGGCATGACGTTACACCCGTGGTCGCAGGCAGACTTAGACAGACAGAGTGTGCCTGCGACCACGGGTGTAACGTCATGCCCGAAACGTCAGGATATAATTTAACGTAAGTTTACGCGATTAAGACCCGTTTGTCTTTAAAATACTAGTGATAATCGTGAAAGTTTGAATCAATATGTGATGGTTTTATTTCATGAGTAATCATCGCGGTAACCCAAGAAAATATTACAAATTTCCTTATTTTTGTTTCTCTTATGTTATTATTGTTATTAATAGAATCCATCTCGATCCCGAATACAATAAGTACAATCATTTCTTCCATAATATCTTTGTCAAATCATCTACCTATCTACCTTTTGTTTTCGAATCTCGTTGTGTTGTGTTGCGTTGTATTCAGTGAAATCGTTTTCAAAGTCCATCCGTGTTGAAATAGGGAAAACTTTTGCATGTTTAATTAATTCAGCTTCTTGCTTCCCTCAAAGCTGTTTGAATGTAGTTTTATATTGTGAAAGTTTATGAAGTAATCTGTGTTATAATGCAAGAACTTGACACTCGTAAATAAATCTAGAGAAAGTGGACGGAAACAAGTATATGTACTCGTACTATGTTTTTGCATTTTTATTAGTTTCTGTCATTTTTGTCTTCAGATCAAAAACATATTAATCTTTATACATAGTAGAACATTTTAGGAACTAGTTTTGAAGCCCTTGTAGATATATTTTGATTAGGTATATAATAGCAATTCATCAGCTAATATTGCTAACCTGGCATCAATTGCTAAGGATGAGGACGTAGGTTCAAGTCTCAACTTGATCTTGGACTTTATCTTTGGTATTCAATTTAGAATGAATATCACCTAGTTACAAGGAAATCCCTCATTTCACACGATTAAACTCTACCGTTTCAACACTTTGCTGCGGGAAAAGAGCAAAATGCTAAACGCTTTAACAATTTGCTGCTAAACGAGCCAGCAATCCGATATGAAACAATCAAATCTTAAACTCAGGCAGTATTTCCTTTACGAGACCCCGGACTCCGCTTTCTTCATAAATAAAACCGACAAACGACATTGCGGTGTGCCGCCGCCGCAAAGGGAAAATTAACAATATAAGAGTACTTCGACTTGTATAACTACCAGCTGGTGATATAACGACTATACGAGTACTTCACATCACATCATCAGTCTATTATATAGTCCACTGCTTGACATAGGCCTCTTCTATTTCTACTCTACACACTATGTTACGCCAATAACATTTTCGCTTAAAACTAACTAATTCACGTTTCTCATAGTTTTATTTGGTAGAATTATCATTTGTACACAGATAAGGTTTGTATGGTATGTCAAACAAAATATGGGATACTCGGGAAATACATAAACAACATAAACGCATGTGCAATATATAATTCGGTCACGTGAAATAAGTATGGAAAAATAAAAGCATGATCCTACAGGGTTACTTATGTAATTTAAGTCCATTATTGCTCGGCATGTTTTGAGTTTTGGACCCAATAAGAGGGTCCTCATCCGGAGCACCCTAGGCCAAGCCCGACGTGAGTAACTTGGCTCGATAATATTTTAGAATGTTTGAATCTCACGTTAGTTATCATCATCAGTTATCACATATTTAAGAGCTTCGCTTTGGCCGGTGAAGCG
>JALPQI010020922.1:0-17547 GCA_025490895.1 Thaumatotibia leucotreta
TATATACATTTACGAAATGTGCATTTTTGTTCACCAAAACAAAGCTATGTTTAAGCAAGCCTGTGACAGTCATCCGCGCACCTGCCGAAACCCGGACAGATTACTCTCTGACGTACATCCAAGACTAGCAAAGCATAAAAAAAGTTGCTTAATTATGGCCTTAAACATTTATAATAAATTGCCTGCTGAGATGAAGAATATGAATAATCAACTATTTAAAATTAAATTGCATCAATGGCTCAATATTAATAATTTTTATACCATAAATGAATACCTTGACATTAAATAATATATTGTAGTAATTAATGTGAATTATTTTGTAATTAAATAAAATTTAATAAATTTGTAATATATTAGATATTCATCTAAAATAATCATTGTAATTGGGAAAAATCTTGTAAATTACTAATATTGTACATACCATTAGTTAGTGTACCTAATCATAAGTTCATGTATACATTTGCATACCTGCTATGGTTAAACATAGAAACCTACCACTCTTTGTATGAACACCTGTACCTGGTAATGTTTAAAGCAAATAAATATTCTTATTCTTATTCAAATATATAAGGTCCTAATTTATTAGTTGCAGATATTTGAACACATGATACTTTACATTAAAATAATTAACTTTAAATATAAATTAAGAAATCTTTTCATGTAATTTTTTCGATTTCATTTTCCTAACAAAAAAATTTATTATAATTTCGTCTAAAAAAAATCATCATGTGTGCATTATCACATGTCACAATAACACTGTCTGTCATGTCATCAAACGATACAATCCAAAGGAAAATAACATGACATTGACAATCAAGAAGTGGCCAGTTCCAGTTAAGTGGTACGTAAAAGAGGTATTAGAATCTGTTCAATGAGTTTTCATTTAATAATCACAAAAACAGGGTGATTTTACGTAGGAAATTTGTTTTTCCGTTTTCTCCAAAAAATCATCGTAAAAGCTATAATGTTTCACGGTTTAATATACTCCAGAGACCGAGTACTATCAGCTGTAAAAATATCTGCATCTAATAAATTAGGACCTTATATATTATTAGTAGGTATTTACTAACGATCACTAAAGTTAGCAGTGTACGGAGATATAGAGAGACAGGGGTTCCTGTTGTATCCCCACACTAAAAAACGGTATACATTACGTAAAATAAATATTATTCTAACAATAAGTTTAGTGTCTCCCTGGCACAATTATTTGGAGTTTTCAAGAGATTTTTATCTATTTCTATATTGCATAAACAACCGCTTTTGATGACAAAGTCACATACCTAAAGACACCACATACCATAAGGTGAAAGTGCAAATAAAACATCATCATTTTACGTGTCCTCTATAGATACTTACCGTAAAATTTCATTTTTTTCATCGTTCTGTCGATGTCGGTGGTATAAAAATATACATGTACATGCCACATGCCGCTTTCTAGTTGATACTAAAGGTGCATGCAGACCAAAAGAGCATTCGCTGTTCTATCCCCCACTCTACGAATTCAACGAATCTCGTTTCGTGTAACGATCGAATTTCGTAGAGTTGGGGGTTAGAACAGCGAATGCTCTTTTGGCCTGCATGCACCTTAACGATCGCCGAGCTTAGCCACGGACGGACAAATAGACACACATACTGGAATATAAGGGACTGTGGGTTGAACTCTCAAATCTTTTTCTTATAATGAACAGACGGTCACCTTCATCATCATCATCACAGAGTTATTCACTTGTCGTTGGAGTATCTTCCAGCCCTCTCTTTCCCGTGCAAGATATGCATAACGTTTTCTTGTCGAGTTTTTTGCCATGACAGTAAAGGAAAATACATTTCTTTTTCTTTATAATTGTTGAAATGGAAATACAATTTACTCTACTGTAGACTTACTAATTGAGCATAATTTAATCTAACAAGGTCGCAATTCTAACCTAACCTAACCGAAGCCACTTTGCCATAGCAGTGAATTACTGCTGACTTGCTGAGGTCGCAGTTGTATCCTAACCTAAACCACTTTGTCATAACAGTCAATTGCTGATAAGGTCGCAATTGTAACCTAACCTAACGTACTTACATTGATATAGTAGTTACTTACTAATAAGGTGGCAGTTCTAACCTAAGGCACTGGTCTCACCGCGAGCTATCGGTTAAAAAACACGAACAAAAGATGCGCACTCCCGTGTATATAAAAGAGACACTCTCTTTTTAACCGACTTCAAAAAGGAGGAGGTTTACAATTCGTCGAAATCTTTTTTTTTCTTTATGTATGTTCCCCGATTACTCGAAGACGCGTGGACCGATTTGAAAAATTCTTTTTTTGTTTGAATGGGTATACCTTCTAGTTGGTCCCATTGTCACCGAATCCAGATCTGATGATGGAATCCTGGAGGAATCGAGGGAACTCTTCAAATGTTGTAGGCACATATGACATTTTTCATTTATTTTCGAAGACTAATCAAGTATTTGCGTCTAGTCATGAACGTTTTAAGTTGGTGATCTGATGATGGAAGGTACAACTCCTTAGCAATTAGGAGTTGGGGGATAATTCTTTAAGTATAACATATTTCGTGTATTTTGGAAGCTATTTGAGTATTTGCCTTTAGGTGGTCATCCTTTCATGTTGGTGAGCTGATGATGAAAGGTACAACTCCTTAGAGATTAGGAGTTGGGAGACAATTCCTTAAATATAACATATTTCATGTATTTTGGAAGCTATTCGAGTATTTGCGTTTAGGTGGTCATCCTTTCATGTCGGTGAGCTGATGATGGAAGGTACAACTCCTTAGAAATTAGGAGTTGGGGGATAATTCTTTAAATATAACACAGTTCATGTATTTTGGAAGCTATTTGAGTATTTGCCTTTAGGTGGTCATAGTCTCATGTTGGTGAGCTGATGACGAAAGGTATAACTCCTTAACTATTAGGAGTTGGAGGATAATTCTTTGAATATATCTATTTAAGTGTTTGCTTAGTAGTTATGACATGTTGGTTAGCGGTAAGTGATTCTTTAAATAATATAGGCATGTTAAGGCTGTTACCTATAATCTTTGAAATTATTCATACTTGCTGATGATACAATGTATATCTCCTTCATAATGGGATAATTCTTTGAATATTTAAGGTATCCAGTTCAGGTTTTCTGGCCTATTACAGTGCAGTACATTCTAATTATAAGTATTTAGAGCATACTAAATAACGATTTTACACTACTAAAAAGCAAAAAATAAAATATTTTAAAATAAAAATAAAACCGCCTTCAAAAATTCGCCCAAACTAAAAAGTCAAAAATAATTTTAGTTCGTACTTCTTAGGATTTCCTACACAAACCTTTAAACCTTTTACCCTATTCATTGAAATAAAATATTATGGCTAGGTATCCTACAGATTTCTTAGAAGTCGGTGCCAAGCCAAATATGTTCTCTTCGCGAGTATATAACTGTATTTGATAGAGGCTAGAGCTTTGTAACTTACTGTCACTCCGGTTACGCTTTCATCAAAATGACTGAGGTAGAACATTCTGTTGATAAAAACATAATCAGAGTGACAGTAAGTTACAAAGCTCTATCTAATATATACCTGAATGAACGTATTTGGCTTGGCACCGACTTCTAAGAAATCTGTAGGGTACCTAGCCATAATATTTTATTTCAATGAATAGGGTAAAAGGTTTAAAGGTTTGTGTAGGAAATCCTAAGAAGTAGGAACTAAAATTATTTTTGACTTTTTAGTTTGGGCGAATTTTTGAAGGCGGTTTTATTTTTATTTTAAAATATTTTATATTTACACGGGAGTGCGTATCTTTTGTTCGTGTTTGTAGCCGATAGTTCATAGCTTAGTAGCTCGCGGTGAGACCGATGCCTTACCTAACCCACTTTGTCCTACCCAGTTCTAACCTAACCTAACGTACTTTGATACAGTAGTGACTTACTAATGAGATGGCAGTTCTAACCTAACCTAACGTACTTTGAGATAGTAGTGACTTACTAATGAGATGGCAGTTCTAACCTAACCTAACCCACTTTGTCCTACCCAGTTCTAACGTAACCTAACGTACTTTGATATAGCAGTGACTTAATAATGAGATGGCAGTTCTAACCTAACCCACTTTGTCGTAGCAGTGAATTCCTAATGAGATCGCAATTGTTCTAGTCTAACCTTACCCAGTTTGCCACAGCAATAATGAACGGTAGTCAAGATCGTAGTTCTAACCTAACTAACCAATCACCTCATCTTTTTCTTAACATTGTCTTATTACATCGTTATAATAAGTATATGTACCAAACCCAATCTACCATAATAGATAATGCATTTCTGCCTAACGTAAAATATATGTATGTGAAGTAAGTTTCGGAGAGTTGTATACACGGTGTTACGTCAGCATTCCGAAAGATTTTAATGCTGGATTCCTGACCATATTTAGAGTCTTTAATGTTATATAAAATTTCCTGAATTCGGCTTGGTTTCAGAGATAATCAACCTTTTTTCGAAATAAGTTTTTCGACGTAACTCGTCATTTAACTTCTTTTGAATTACAATGCTACCACAATGTGTTCTAATATTACCACACCTTTTGCCTGACAATCAAAAAATACGAATAGACTTGACGAAATAACCTGTAGGTACCTAAAAAAACAATTGAAATAAATAATTTAAACAAATTGTTGTTATGATAAAAAGTACTGGAAATGTTAAAAAATATTCAAATCGGCCTAAAAAAAAAGAAAAAATTTTTTTTTTGGTGGAATTGACATAAGGTCTCATAATATTTTGTGTTTATTTTGATGTCTAGAATGCATAGTTAAAATCTTTCGCAGTGCTCGCGTAACACCGTGTATAATTATGTACCTATGCCAAAAATATGGAAATCCAATTTCTGCGAAATAACACATGACCTAAATAATAATATGCCAAAATAGTTTCTGGCAAAGTAATATTCTAAATATTGTTTACAAAAATTGATTATGCCAAGTCTCTTATAACATAAGCGTTTCGAAAAAAAAATGCCATATAGAGGGATTAGAGGGAGCCCTAAACAGACAGAGAGACAGACAGACATACAAACAATGATTTTGAAACTTTACAAAATAAACACACCGTCAGGTGGGCATCAAGTCATGTGGTAATTCTTTATGTATGTCATAAGAAAAGTTATAGTAACTGTACATTGCAAGCACTGCACATCCCCCCGACAGCATTAAATATAATTGCTGTACCCACGATCACGCTGACTTAATACACTTATTTTAATTACTTTATTCGTTAACGTTTATACGTCCGTAGCTGATACTCTTCATGCGTTAGTTTACAATAAATTATATCATAACCATAGATCAGTGATTTTATTTATCACATCCACCATCAAGAATGGGGCAAGTGTTGGGCTCGTACGGTAACTTAAACTCAGATCACATCATCAGTCTATAATTAGTCCACTGCTGGACAAAGGCCTCTCGTATTAGGTACCTAAGCATACGGATGCATTAGGAAGTAAATACCCATAATCGCCACGCAGGGCAAGCTGTTGCCCATCATCCAATATTCAATAAATAATGGTCAGTGACACTTCGAATCCCTTAGTTGACTATTAGGGCACCCACGGGAAGAGTTGGGGTGGTAACAAATGTATTTCTATTGCCATCACCACACGGCCACTCAACTTATACTCATTACATACCATTTTACAAGAATCAGTTGTGAAATTCAGACGGATGCAAAATAATATTTTCTGAATCAGAGTTCGCTTATTATAATAAGAATTGTTTCCCAGCGGAAATACTCTAGATCTTTAAGTTCAATGGGTTCAAACAAGTTTTAATTTCTTAACAAGCCATGTGGACAGCACAAAAAATATTTTAACTACCTACCTATTTGCAGAAAGTATATTTTAAAATAAATATACAAAACCTTGCCTATCAATAATTATGTTTACACATAGGTAAGTAGGTGACTATCAAATTTGCTCAGTGTATTTTACAGGGATCTGTTACGAATTGAAACGGTCACATGTACAAAAATCATGCATTCAAACAAAGAAAAACAGGTGGGCAGGCAAATCGACAGGCAAACTATAACTTTCAGCCAGGCTATGAACAGGCACAGAGACGAACAGACAAACAGATCTTCTGATTTCATTAACGTGGAGGTTTATTTAGTTTTTAGGTCATGAAGACTTCAAATTTGAGAATTTAGGTATTCAGTTTAAATCAACGTTTTCTTCCGTATGGACCAACAGACACACAAACTTACTAGGAAGGTGATACGTTGTTTCCTGTAGTTGATTTTTATACGTATATAATAATTATGTATGTATTATGAATTAAAAAACCCACCAAGTGCGAGTCGGACTCCGTACCATTATCAATTTATCATAAAAAATAAAGTTAAAACAACCTATCTCAAAAACTATAAGAGATACATCTTGTCTCTTTTTCGTTAATTAAATACGAGTATATGTATTTTACCATCTCTTTTACGCATTATGAAGTATGAAGATAACTGTTTGTCAACTATCAATAAATTGTAGGAGGTGTATGGTGTGAAGTATTTATTTCGCTCATTTTGTTAGAGTAAGACGTATCTTTACTTATATATCATTGGCGGTTCATACAACACAATCCTCACCAAATATCATTACTTCCGAGTATTCCATTTATTGTTTCCGAGTAAATTGGATGTGATGGACAGACACGGACAGAGACGGACATGACTTGACGAATATAAGGTTTTCGTTTTTTGCAATTTTGGCAACGGAACCCCAAAAACAGTTTGCTAAATTAGGAGACGGTTATGAATAAAGGGGTTATAATCTTCCATATCACTACATAATATAAAACAAAGTCGCATTCTCTTGTCCCTATATCCCTATTGTATGCTTCAATCTTTACACCTACGCAACGGATTTCGATGCGTTTTTTTAATCGATAGAGTGATTTAAGAAGAGAAGGATTTAGGTAGACTATAAAACTTAAAATTATTTGAATAAAATAGTCTGCAAGTATAAAACCTGATAGGTTATCATTATAGGTCCATAAGAGATTGCCTAATCTAAAATCATAATGCCATGTTCATACCTACGTACAGATTAATAAAATTAGGACTCCAACTATTCAATATGTATTTAAGTATTTGTATGTATCTATTCTATATATTACATATTTTGTAGTTTAGTTCTCACACAAGCCTTGATGGAGTTTATTGTGGCACTAGGTTGATATGTGTAAGATGGTCACATGCTAAATATATTTATTTGTTCATATACTAATCGTCCAATAATAAAGAAATATATTTTTTTAAATTATGTTGTTATTATTCGAAACACGACAAAACATAGCTATATAAATATTTAATTATTTTTAGTGTTTCTTGTTATATCGGCAATATTTTAGGTAGGTACAATCAGCAGCAGATATTGCTTAACGAGTAGGGTGTTCACAATGATCTTAACACACTCTAATAGTCGTGCATAGTTTATTTTGAAAACTCTGCCCGCTTAGCAATATCTGCTGCTGACTGTACATCATCTGAGAAAATTTCAACTAATTATCCATTAAATACATATTGGTGATAGACAGACAGATGGACAGACAGTGAAGTATGAAGATGCCCAGGATCGCGCAAAGAGGAGGAAAGGTAGGTACGGACCCTGGCAAAAGCCGGGATAACGATAGGTAGAAACAGAAGAATAGCCTTCATAATAATATTACAGAAACGTGATTAAACTTAATGTTTGTACAAGTTATTTTTCAGTCATCCTTGTCGCACACGCATATTGGCGCGACTGGTGCGAGCAAGAGGGGAAGAATAGTAGTAGTAGTAGTAGTTGCATTTCGATGCAAGTGCAAAAAAAAAATTTTTTTCCACGAGGATGAAAGTCAATCACCCGAGTTAAAATAGTTATTTATTATACAAGGGGGCAAAGTTGTTGTTTAACTGTCGTGCCAATATTGAGACCTGAGCTAGCGAAAGATTCCAAAATTGAGCCACGAGCGTAGCGAGTGGTTCAAAAACTGGAATCTTGAGCATTGCGATGGTCTCAAGGCACGAGAGTTGAACAAACTTTGCCGCCAAGTGTAATACAACTTTTTTCCCCTCACTATCGCGAGGAAATATGATTACAAATCTCATCCAAATGTAAATTAACTTAAAGAAACCATTTAAAACTCAATGTCGAAACGTATCGTAGAATAGAGTTACTTCTGGAATTTAAATATAGCCAATGGCTTACAAAGTCACCTATGAGAACGACCAATTTAACATGTGAGCTCCGATTGCGCATGTTTACTACGGTCATACAGATCCACTTATACTAGGCAGTAGGGGGCTATAGGAATTAGAGCAATGTCAAATTACTTTATTCACAAGAGTGTAAAAAGCGTTTTTACCCGCTCGTATTAAACGATAAACGAGCGCTTTACGAGCTAGTGAGGGGAAAATAAGTTTTTACACGTGTATCGAACGACTTTTCTCATAACAAGTGCCTTAAAAAGAGAAATTAACGTACGAGAAGCGTGCGCAAAATTTTACTTCTCCGCACTAGTTAGGAAAAGTAAGTTACGCAGTCAATAAAGCTAGCTCATATCACAATAATATAGGAGGCGGGGACTTGACGCTAGGTAGGTCGACTTGTGGAGGAATGCCCCATGATATTAGTATAATAAATATGTTGTTTGATAACAGCCTAAAACAAGCCATAATATTAGGTACCGCGAGTTTTTTTTTCATCGTTTGTTTTCAAATTGTTCCAGTAATATGGTTTCTAAACCAGAGCTACTTTACTTTTTATTTTAATTGCGAGAAATTAAAATATACTAATTATTCATAGGTACACAATAACACGATAATTTTAACTGTGACTCTGCTCGGTCTGAGACGCTCATTTTGAGAGGTTGCCGACAGTATGCAGCGCGCAGCGCCGTCTCACATGGTGATTGGTTGATTTGAAAAGGTAATGTCTTTGAGTGGACAGTTTGAATGAAATTATTTGAAAATATTACATGCGTAGCTAAAACTTTAGTATTGCTTTGTAAGTCTAATGACAGTAATGACTGTTGGAATATGTCAAGTGAAAAGTATATGGGTATTGTTATCTATTACATATTATAGATTGACAAGTTACACACCTATAACATACTGAATACTTTCGCTGTCCTGCAATATATGTGTACCTACACATAGTTATTTAAGCTACAGTTAGTCTCTAATACGACGACATTAGGTTCATATGATATGAATTCCATAATGAATTATACAACTCTAAAAGTAGTAAACACTCACTGAGTATTAGTTGCACAAATAATTGGGGTTTGATTGGTGGAATCTGATGTTTCAGGCTCGTGAGTTTGGTCGGTCTTAATATCCCGCCAAGCTGCTATCCTCCTGAAATTGTCACATTGGTGAATTTAATTTATTATACCTCCCTATCTGTTCTTTTTATTGAAATTAATAATAACTGACAAAGTTCGTGTCGCAATTGGCAATAGAATAAAGGTAATAATATGTATATCTACTACAGAATCATTTGAATCGTTACCTAACACAAAGATTAGCTGGCAAATTTAATGTGAGAGTAAAATGTGAGAGTGTCATAAATATAGAAGAAAAAATGTTCTAACTACTTTAAAAGCGGCTCGGGTATTCCGATAAACTCTTATCGCAGTACACGTGAGTACAGTTGTACTTATTAAATAGGTGTTTTAACTATTACGCTTCAAATTTTAAATTTTCGCTACGGCGAGATACTTACTATGTGGTGCCATGGTGAAGGAGTAACCCCGCTTCTACTCGACGCTTTTTCTTTTCCCCCCCAGATCAACGGTGTTTTCGGTACTCATTTTTATTCGTTCTGCCCATCGTTGTGGGCATGTTTATGATATCGATTTTATTCGAAACGAACACTTTTGCCTTGACTTGTGGAACAAAATTGCAAAATGTTGACTCATAGATGACATTGACTTTGCTGTGACAAATGAACAAAATATTTTGTGACCACTTACCAAAAAGTATTTTACGCGTCCATTTAAATTAAAGTCGTCAGCCTCGGTAGCCGAGTTAGTTGTGACCCTATCTATGAAGCTGGAGGTTCCGGGTTCGAATCCCAGTGAAAGCATTATTTTGTGTATTTTTTTATCACAAATATTTGTTCCTTGATCGTGGCTATCTATGTGTTTAAGTATCTGTATGTAGTTACATGATATGTATCATCGCTTATTTCTTATTACCCACAACACAAGCCTTAATTTAAGCTTAAGATGTCCCGATATATTTATTTGTTTATTATTATTATTAATTTATAGCCACTTATTTTATTTATTACCTCTCAGATATTAATTAGTACCTATCATATTAATGTGCTCCTTTCTTCCAAACTGTTGTACAAGTTACGCTAAATGAGAATTAAAGTGAGCATCATAGTTAGATACAAAAGTAGCTACCTAACTACCTACTGGCTGTAATTCATAAAAAATAAAATAAAATAAAATAGGGAATAGGGATAAAATTTTACCGGATATTTTATTTGATAAAAACAATAACAACATATCTATTTTATGAATTACGCTTACTTTTAATAATCCATCTATTGACCGAATATATTACTAATTGGTGAGGTCATTTAACTAGCAGTTTTAAAGTGACATCTGTGATGGATATGGTTAAACTTACCTTGTCATCTGCCTCCATGTTAGTTTTCATGGATAGTATTATTCACGCACATATACAAAGGCAAAGAGCGAAATTGTATCAATTTTCAAATTGATAATTCAGAAATACTATACCACTTTTTGGACTTTTTTTTACATACGCGCCATCTACGGGATACGTACAACTTACTAGCAAGGTTCAAAATTACAAAAAGTCTACTAATTTACAGAGTTAATGTCGACAAATTTGTATGAAAATCGCACAGGGACATCCACCTTAAGCGGGTTCTACTGTAATTCTAAAATTACAGATCTACCATGGACCAAAAAACTTTTTGTGGACATACCTAAAGGTGCTAAGCGGCGACTTGTCGGAGTGGCTTCCTTCACCTGTGGCGGGTTTTCTGCGCTGTCCGTGGTAAGTTCTTCGTCACTCTCGACTTTAGTCTCTAGTCGTTCTAGCTGTTTTGTGTTCTCTTCTGATGTTAGCAGCTCCTAAACATTGCAGTATGTAGTCAGAGTGTTGACGGCGGTTTTTTTTTTATGTTGGCACAACAAAGTGGCTCCACTCCACCTGATCGTAAGTGAAAAGTAGAGCCCAAATCGCGGCGGCAACTAACAGGAGATAATCAGTAACCTGTTAGTTGCCACCGCCTTGCTGGCCCGCTAGATGCTTCTTCACGCTTCGTTTAAAGGGTCCCAACTTATAGGTATGCGGAAACACATGTGCCGGTAAAGAATTCCACTTTTTAATAGTCCGGCAGTATATATGAAGGAATTGCCGAATTTCTTAGTACGTGTGGGAATATTTTCCACGGTGAAGGAGTGACACCGCAAACCGGCACGTGTGGTTTTATAACGGAAAGGGGAGGGCGGGATGAGGGAAAATAACTCTTCAGAACACTCACCATGGTACAGGCGATAAAAAACGCTCAGAGAACCAATGTCCCTACGTAGTTGAAGGGGTTCAAGGTGCCTGGTAACCTTAGAGTCGCCTATAATACGGACTGCCCGCCGCTGCATCCTATCGCGAGCATCGAGTAGGTATTGGGCGGACCCATCCCAAAGATGAGAGCAGTACTCCACGCAAGACCGAACTTGTGTCTTATAAAGAAGACAAAGCTGGTCGGGCGCAAAGAACCGACGCACCCTATTCAGGATGCCCAGCCCAGGCAGTAAGAATATATCTCTTTCCTCGGGTGTTGTAAGTAAGAATCAACTAAGGGAAGAGTTAGGGTGAATATTCAGCGTTTTGGCAGTGTTTTAAAAAAGTTACAATATGTACCTGCACGGAAGCGCACGTGTCGTCGACAACGGAGGCGTCGCGCGCCTTGCGGACCAGCTCGCGGTACACCGGGTCCAGGGGGTGCTCCCATTGTGTCTTCTTGCTCTCGTTGTTGTAGTAGTAGTGGGTTTGCAGCTTCTCGTCGAAGCTGAATGATTACAAATTGAAAATCCATAATTATGTAAAATATGATGAGTGATAATCAAAGCCCGGATGACGGGAGCAAAAACGCACTTGTCACTAGTGCTTAGTTAAATATCGACTATTCTATCAACATCCATACCAACATTTTATGAATTAGAAATGTATTGATCAATAGTAATTTATGCAACCGTACGTAATCAGATCAGAGGCATTGCGATCTATAATTGATAAACAATAATATGTCAATAATACCTAGTCCTAGTACCATAGGACAGTTACATAACCGAAATTAAAGCCTAAAAATCAGCTTGAATATCATTTAAAATTTCAAAGTGCACTTGTTAAGATTACCTTTACATCATCAAGGTGAAATTATTCACAAGAAATATCAGAATGTGTTTAATAAAAAACTTGGGTTTCATTTTAAAACACTTATATAATTTTTTGATATCTGGAAAAGAAGTGGAACTACTAGGGAAACATAATAATTGTCGTTGCGCCTGCAAAAACCAACATGTGGTGGATTTTAATTAATTCAATTAATACCCTTTGTTTATAGTTGCTAAGTTACTATTTCAAAGTCATAAATCAATCACATAGCGGATTTTACAGGTGCAACAACAAATAAATATAATCTATAAATTTCAAATAAAAAAAATATTCCTACAGATGTTGATAGAATAGTCGATATTTCATTAAGCACTAATGAACTGCACTAATGTATTTATGCTCCCGTGGTCCGGGCTTTGGGGATAATTGTGAAGATTTTATTTATTTACAAGGATCGGACAAACGCCCGTCATTTTGAAAATATAACCCTGTTCCGTACAGTAGAGACTTCCTTATCTTATGATGTTAACATATTTTATTGTATAAGATATATTTTTTTAATAAATTTATTACAAAGTATATATTTAAGAGATCCTGTGTCCTTCTTACTTGTACACACCAGGATTATGATTTTATGACATTGGTCACTAATAATAATTTAATATCAAAAATGCTAAATCGTTAATTGGTTACAATCATGATGTGTACAAGTAAGAAAGAGTCGGGATCTCCTAAATAAATACTTTGTGTTATTGTTATAAAAAAATATCTTATAAAATAAAATACGTTAATATCATAAGATAAAGAAGTCTCTACTGTACGGAACAGGGTTATGTTTTCAGAATGACGGGCGTTTGTCCGATCCTTGTTTATTTATTTATTTATTTAAGCTTTGGTTGTCCACACTGAAATGTTATGCTTGGTATTTATGTTAAATATTTCTGCTTGTTATGTGTGTGGTCCCTTATGGGTAAAAGCCTCCTCCATCTTTTTCCATTTTTCCCTGTCGTTAGCAGTGGTCATCCACTGTGATCCCGCTGTCTTTATAATTTCATCGGCCCATCTTCTCTTGGGCTTTCCAGGTCCTCTCTTGCCCATAGGGCCTGGCCATTTTGTAACTTGCCTTGTCCATCTTTTGTCACTATATCTAGCTACGTGGCCTGCCCACTGCCATTTTTGTCTTAAGCTGTATTGAAGAGCATCTATCAAATTGGTTTTCTTACGGATATCTGTGTTTCTTGTTTTGTGAATTCTTCTTAGTTTCAAGATGCTCCTCTCCATGGCATGTTGACATGAGAGAATCTTATTTTTGACTTTGTTGGTGTAAATCCAAGTTTGGCTTGCATAAGTAAGGCTAGGCAGGATGCAGGAGTCCATTATTGTCTTTTTTAATTTCAAACTATAATTTCCTTTTAGTATTTCTTTTTGAGACCAGTAACTCTTCCATGATCTACTTATTCTTCTGTTTATTTCATTTTCGTTGCTGTTTGCATCAAAGGATATCAGTTTACCTAGGTACACATATTCGGATACATATTCTATCACATTGTTTGCTACTGAGATTGTTTTTTTTGTGCTGTTTGTCATTATTTTTGTTTTTGATGCATTCATTTGTAGTCCTACTTTTTGACTTTCGTAATCTAATGATCTTAGCATGTATTCCAGGTCTCTGGCTGTCTCGCTAAACACAGCTATATCGTCGGCGAATCTTAAATGCGACAACCACTTTCCTAGTATCCATATGCCTCTTCTGTTCCAGTCGGTATTTTTGATGATTTCTTCCAGGACTGCTATAAAAAGTTTGGGTGACAAAGGGTCACCCTGTCTTACTCCTCTTTCTATTTTGAACTCTTCGCCTTGATTTTCCAGTACCACTCTGCTGACACTTGTAGAGTATATTTTCATTATGATGTTTATATATTTTATACTTATGTCGTTATTTTTTAGTGCGTTCCATATAGAAGAGTGTGATATGCTATCGAAGGCTTTAGAGTAATCCACATATGCTATATAAAGCGGTCTTTTAAATTCCTTATACTTTTCAATTATCTGTTCTATTGTGTGTATGTGATCGACTGTGGAGTAGCCCTGTCTGAAACCTGCCTGTTCTATGGGTTGATGACTGTCTATTGTAGCCGTGATTCTGCTTAGGATGATTGATGAGAATAGTTTATATGTTGTAGACAGTAAGCTTATCGGCCTGTAGTTGCCAATGTCTTTAGGGTTTCCTTTTTTATAAAGTAGTGTTATGTTTGATTTACACCACTGTCTTGGTACTTCTTCTTTCTGTATGGCCAGGGTAAATAGTTGTGCTAGGTAGTCAGCTAAAATTGGTGCGCCTATTTTCAAGGTTTCATTTGTGAGGTTGTCTGGTCCAGGGCTCTTATCGTTCTTAAGTTTTTTTGTGTGTTCTAATATTTCTTTAGCCGTTATAGGGTTGAATGATGTTACTGTCTTTTCTTGAACTTCAATTGACTCTTGTTGTTCTATTTCACCCATCGGTTTTTCATATAATTTTGAATAGAAAGCTGTTGCACATTTCAAGATGTCCTTTCTTTCCTTTAGTACTCCTCTGCTGTCCTGCAATCCTTGAATCCAGTTTTTGTGAGTGGATAGTTCTTTGTGGGCTCTCTCTTTGCACTGTGGAATGTTGACATATTTCTTTCTATAATATTTTTTCTATGCAACTCACAGTCTTTTCTGATTGACCTGTTAGTGGTCTTGAATAGCCGCTTAAGTTCTTCTCTTGCCTCTTTGGATTTGTTTTTGATTCTTAAAAGCTGTGCTCTTTTTGATATCAGATTTATCGTATGGTCACTTAAAATGTTGTGTGAATTGTTGCGTAATTTTGGGTTTTCCTTGGTCTTTACCTGCAGACATTTCATGATTGTGCTTTCCAATGTGTTGTTTAATGTTTGTATATTTTCTGTGTTCTGCATGGTTTCATATAAAGTTGCGGAGTGTTCTTTTAAATTTTGAATATATTGTTCCTTCTCAAGAGTAGATTTCAACACATTAGGCTTGCCATCAAATCTTTTGCGGCTTATTGCTGGTACTCTGGTTCTTAGGGAGCATCTTACCATCCTATGATCAGTTGAGTAATTAATTGTATTTAAAACTTCTAAGTTTAAGATGGATTTTGGACAGCTACTGAGTATAAAATCGATTTCGTTTTTCGTATTATGATCTGGAGAAAGCCAAGTTTATTCACAAGAAATATCAGAATGTGTTTAATAAAAAACTTGGGTTTCATTTTAAAACTCTTATATAATTTTTTGATATCTGGAAAAGAAGTGGAACTACTAGGGAAACATAATAATTGTCGTTGCGCCTGCAAAAACCAACATGTGGTGGATTTTAATTAATTCAATTAATACCCTTTGTTTATAGTTGCTAAGTTACTATTTCAAAGTCATAAATCAATCACATAGCGGATTTTACAGGTGCAACAACAAATAAATATAATCTATAAATTTCAAATAAAAAAAATATTCCTACAGATGTTGATAGAATAGTCGATATTTCATTAAGCACTAATGAACTGCACTAATGTATTTATGCTCCCGTGGTCCGGGCTTTGGGGATAATTGTGAAGATTTAAATTAATATAATTATTGTTTATTATTTACCATAAGAACTGAATAGGCTTGCACCTTTTTGCATAAATTAAATGTCTAAGCTCTCTTATGCAACAAAGTGGTATAACTACATAAAGTAACAAAAAAAATATCCATCAAACTCACTATGCCTTCCATGGTGCGGGTAGTGCTTGCATCAACCCATCTTTAGCGAGCGGCAGCAGGTGGCTCTCACTCTCTGGGTCTATGCCCAGCTGCTGGGCATAATCTGATATCTCTGTGACAAATGTATATTATTAGTTTCCTTCACTTTATCATATTTTTTTTAAAGGGGAAATGTGTTAAGTATGCATCCACCTATACCATCAGTACCTACCAATATATTTTTAATGTTTATTCACTGAAATTATTTTGACCAAAATGAGCTAAGTCTTGTAAGTTTTTTTTAACAGTTAGAAATATAAGCTGTTGATGCCCGAAATAAATAAAATAAAATAATAAGGATGTAATTGGGCATAAATAGTTCCAATTTTTAAGCCTGTTTTTTACCTACATTGAGAATGGCCCAACATGCGCGTATTTTGTGAATTGCAATTTCATATTCAGTAAGGTTGTGTCCAATCACATATTTGAAATTAATAATAGCTAAATAAGCTAATTTACAATTTATTCTTCTACTTCACTTGTGCATTTATTCCAATTTCTTCTGAACAAATTTACAGCCCTGAACACTCAAATATAACATAAAATAGAAAGAGTTGAAGAAGTCCGATAACACTTATAAATAGGTTTTTAAAGAAGTCCGAAAATATCTAAATGTACCAGGTATGGATAACAGATAAGTATGATGTCGTTTTTGATATAAAACATAACATATTTAATTAATTATAATTGTAACAAACCCTCTGCAGACGGTTGACTATTTTCATCAAATACTTCGCGGCACACAACCGCTGCTGAAGAGCTCATCGCTTGTTATATTCCATTTTATTTAACTCTGAATGGAAACGGCTTTACGTAGCCAAAGAATTTTGAATTCGGTAAAAAAATCATTATCTTGTACGCTACCGAAAAAGAGCAAACAAAACCGAGCAAAATCTCGTTGGAAGCTTTGACACTGACATGATCATTGACCAGCGTGTTTGAGGATAAGGGAAAAACGACCATTCTAACGATTCTAACTGTATTTTTGTGGTATTTTTAGCGAATTGTCTATGGATTTTGTCGTAATGATCGTTCAAATACTAAAATAATCTAAGACTTTGCATTAATATTTCCAAAATTTGTATCTAATTTGAAAAAGTTGAAACCAGCTGAAAAAATAATAATTTAAAAATCTTTATGTTTTGTTTACTACCAATATCGCGTCGCCAAACATTAAATAAGTACAGTTGCTTTTACCCTGGCCCATTTCTTATTTCAGCACCAGTTTAGTTTTTGAACAAACTTCTGCACACCTATTAGCGCATAGACTTATTAATTTAATAGACCGAGTCTATTGTATCTGTGGGTGACGCCAGCAATGCCTGTCAACGATCTTTGTTTGGCTATACTAGTGCACCTAAACCGCAAATAGTAAAAG
>JALPQI010020923.1:0-13037 GCA_025490895.1 Thaumatotibia leucotreta
ATCTTTGTTTGTTTTTGACTGTACCTATAGGTAAAGTCGGCTAATGTGCTTACAAACATCTAAGGAGATCTCTATTGGCATGTCGTTAGAGCACACTTTCATTTATTTTGAAGCATATTAAGGTAGGAAACTCCGTGACCTCCGTGTGATGTACAGTCACTATAAAAAATGCATATACATATAGGTGTCAACAAAAATGATTCAGGTACTACTTACTGAATCATTTTAGTATGTACTTATGCATTCGAAGTTTTGTACTGCACGTTGTTCTTAACGGATAGAGATCCCCACAACGACAACAACAACAATTCTCCAACCAAATGTGTTACATAGTTTCTCTCCCATTTTCAATCGGGTAAGTGTAAGTATCCTCAATCTTCAGTGTTGGTTACAGCGAAAACTGGTTAATTGTGGGCTTCGGCACCGACGCAAATGGGAATCGTAAAAAGTAATGTACGCCATAATGTATATTTATGCAAATTGCCGTTAATAGGAAGCTAAATGTGGATATTTTAACTACATTGTTGCATATGTTATAAATATGTAGATGGTATTAGTAATGCGAACGGAGGAAAACATACCTATCAAGTTGGATTGTTTTTATAACACCACACCACGCATTTTCCAACAACTTTGTAGCGGTTCCTGTCTCAACGCAAAGCTCGACAGATGGCGTTAGTAGGCTGTTTTACCAATGCCTTCATAGGAAACTTAATAATAAAAAAAATAAAGCCGCAGGGCAGCTTGTGGCGAGCTGTTGGGGAGTAACGACCCCACGGACCCGAGTGCTCCCGAGAGTCGGTCAGGGTCCCCGCCTCCGGCGTGTCTTCGTCGGTCGGAGTGGAACCCCAAGGGGACCCGTAGGACTCTCAGCTCTGGCTTGCCTTAACTGGCCGTCCAGAGAGGAGTCGTCAGAGCTATATGCTCCAGGGGTGGAAGTGTAAATTTGCGTAAGTCGCAAGTTGGTGCAGCGGCTGTCAAGCCACTGCGCAGAAAGCGGTGTACACCTCTCTACACTCCTGAGCCGCCTACACCGGTGTTGCCCCTGGCTGTCTCTTGTGACGGCATTTACGGGGGCCCATCTAGTCGGCGGCGAGTCACCGCCTGCCTCGATAGCAAAGAGATATCATTGTTATGGCAGTTGTCCTCTTTTCTATAGTTCCATTTCTGATCCATCCATCCTCCATCACCATAGCCCATTAGTCTTTTCCATTACTTCTCAATAGTCTCTATACGCCTGTTGTTTACGGATATCTATTGATGTGCCCGTGAATGGGTTCCAGCAGGTGTACAACACAGCAAATTTCTCCAAAGGGCCTCTAAGTGTTGGATCTGTATCCCCGCGCAAGCCTATCAAAAAACCGGGATTTGTAAGCCCGTGATTCCCAAGGAGATACAAACAAATATAATTATTAATATTTATAAGAGTCATATCACGTCATAATCGTAACCATGTTTTTTTATTAAAAAAGGAGATTTTTTATATATCGCAGAGGAAATAAAAATATATATGGTACTTACGTACGTTAGTGGGTACTCTACAGATGGAACATTTTATACTTTGTACCTACCCACATAAGTAATAAAATACCTACCCACCATAATGATAACTACATTTTTCAAGAGCATTTTCCAACTCATTATCACATCGCAATTCGCAATTAATAACCTTAACTGGCTCTACATACAGTCATAGGTACTTCAAACATTAACGCCGACTCACAGAACCACTATTAGCTGACCTTCCCGATTCCCGCGTCCATTTTTAGTAAAATTCTAAAATCGTACATTTCGTTCGAGCACCTGTCTCTCTCTCGCCGATGAAGTTTTAATTAGAGTGACGTAGACAAATATTCGTAATTTCCTTTTTATATTCCCGGTAGGCCCTGGCCTACTACCGCGAAAATCGAAATTCGTAAATTACGAGGATTTTTCTCTGTTACTTAAACGAATGCGTCATTAGAGTGAGAGAGACAAATCCTCGAAATTTACGAATCTCGTTTTTCGCGGTAGGGCCGCTGTTCTTTGTTCGTTGAGTAATAATATCACGAAACTAAAACGTCGTAACTCCAAGTCTTTCTCAATAACATACGGTGTTTTAGAATGTGAGGACACAATCGTTGGTGTAAAGTGTAAACAATGTGCTCAGCTGATGCCGGTATCGCCGTCTCGCTTGTCGCGTGAGCTAGAGCGGGACGGAGAGAAAGAATGCAATTGTAGAATAACAAAAACACCTTTATAATTACGTAGGTAGGTTAGGTACTTGCAAATAAAATGGATTTATTGTATATTGTATGATTATATTTACCTATTTTGAGTCAGAGTTACGAATATTATCAGAGTATACAGGGCTGATTTTTTTATTTAGCTGTCAAATTATAGGTGGTTCATTCTGAGGCCATTTTAATGAACTTTTACTATGGGACGAACATCAGATCCGAGAAAAAGAAACTTGATGTTCCATACATTTCCGCCTACTAATAATATCTCAGACGTCGTAGTGAACATCAGGGTACTTAGCCAAGTTGCCAATCGCTAACGCTTAATCGTCAATCGTAAACGAAAGGCAGCTAACCTGTCTTTGTCGCACTAATATGTAAGAGTGACAGAGAGGGAAAACTACGATACGCTAGTGAGCGTTAGCGATTGGCAACTTGATGTCGGCATAGTAAAAGTTTATTAATATGACCTCAAAATTAAGCCTAGGTATAAGATTGGCCGGTGAATAAAAAATCATCCTGTACAATCTCTGAGACAATTACCTATATGATTCATCATTATATATACAAGGTGGACGTATGACCTGGTGAAGGTCGCAGGAGTCCGCTCGATGCGGGTGGCACAGCACCGGTAATTGTGGCAATCTTTGGGGGAGGCCTATGTTCAGCAGTGAACGTCTTTCGGCTACATAGCCGAACACATGTTGCTTGTTGTACATGTTGACAAACAATGTTCTGATATCAAGGAGCCGCCATACATTTTGGGCTCTTCTATAAAGAGTAAAAAGTTAAGAACTAGATGAAATTACTACTTTTTACTGCTACTACTACTTTTTTAGTAGGTTCTATTACGTTATGCACACGAAATACTATAATTATTGTGGGTTATATGCGATGCTAAGAACCCTTACAATCTTAGTCCAGTCCGCAGCAATCATTATCACAATGAAGGCTGTAATCATATGTGACACGACATACAATGTTGGCGCTTTAATTAGGGCTACAAGTTGAAGGCCCGACCACAGCAGTCATCAACGATAATTCTGTTACTAGTGTAAATAGGGGAATAGTACATTGTGCAATGTGCATCAAGGGAGGAGTACTGAGTTACTAACGAGAGTGTTAGAACTGTAGAGTGACTTTTAATGACTCGAGTTAGTATTCCGCTTACCGACCGAGATGCATATAATGTTTTTCGTCACACTTGCCCCAAAAAAATAATATTTAAGACATAATATTATTGAATTATGTACTGACATCTATTACTCCCTAGGAAATTTAACTTTTTTATTACTCCCGCTACGCATGCAAGCAATGGCGCGCTTAGACAGCAAGTGTGATGAAAAATAAAATAACAGGGGAAAATAAAAGAGACACCTCGAAACTCGCCCCTCGCCCCCCAGCTATCCGCTATCACCGCCGGGCGAGTAAGTATCGCCGTGTCCCTTTTATTTACACGGGAGTGCGTATCTTTTGTTCGTGTTTATAGCCTATATATAGTTCATAGCTTAATAGTAGCTCGCGGTGAGACCAGTGCCTCATTAAAAAGGGATCAAAAGCTTCACACGGTCATTATCAGCATTTAAAACCTAACTCAAATTACCGTGTCAGTTTTTTGACACTGAAAAAAATAAGTAAAAAAAGTTTTAAGTTAAACGGTTTTTATTGCACCAAAAACTAGAAAATAAAAATTTATTGTATGTAACCGTAGATGCTACTTTCTGTAGATTACTCACGTGAAACTATTGTCACTGTAGGTAGTCTTCCCAAGTCGGATGCTGAAAGCCACGTTTAGCCTCTATATCAGTGGATTAAGCGTTACCTAATCGGAAACTTTTACCAAACTAAAATAAAAACGTGGGGCGTTATTATAAAGAAACGTACAAGTTCAAAATATGTAATTGTAGCTTTAATTTTGCGTACGGGAATACCTAGTACAGGAATAGTGTAATAAGTTTTGTTCTGGCCTTGATAAAAGCTTATTTACCTCTGTTGTAGAAGTGATGGAACAGATGGATGATTAATTGCAAAATTAAAGCTACAATTACATATTTTGAACTTGTACGTTTCTTTATAATAACGCCCCACGTTTTTATTTTAGTTTGGTAAAAGTTTCCGATTAGGTAACGCTTAATCCACTGACATAGAGGCTAAACGTGGCTTTCAGCATCCGACTTGGGAAGACTACCTACAGTGACAATAGTTTCACGTGAGTAATCTACAGAAAGTAGCATCTACGGTTACATACAATAATTTTTTATTTTCTAGTTTTTGGTGCAATAAAAACCGTTTAACTTAAAACTTTTTTTACTTATTTTATTTTAAAGTTTTTAGTGCAATTGTTGAGATAATTTCCGATACTGTATCTACTTATTCTAGATCAAAGATGTTGTTTATAATATACTGTAATACAAATTAGGTATGCATGCTAAGTAGCGCTTATGCTCTCGCGCTTTCATCACGAATTCGATACATATGTAAACGTAAATGAACATTATTTTATGTGTAACGGGAGGCGAATCCCAGATGAATAGATATTTTTAGAAATCCGACACTAAAAAAATGTTATTAAATATCTCGATCGACAAATGAAAACCAAAGGCTAGGCGTGGTTAATGCACCTAAGCTTGAATGCCCGAAGTGTCTCAAATGGACGTGTTATTTATACAATAAGTACCTTAAGTAGATAACAGAGACCTGACAATAAGGAATATATCAATCAATTTGGTTTATTGAGAAAATCAAGTTAAATTATTTATATTGTACCTACTCAATATACAGGTCGAATTTTGAGACTATAAAATATAAACTCGTTCTCTCAGTCGACCAACCGGAGGACCGCAGGTCTGACGGAATCACTCTATCAGCTGGAGGGCCGCAGGCCCGACGGCTCTCCCTACGCGATCCACTCACGCTGTCACTCTGCCAGCTGGAGGGCCGCAGGCCCGTCGGCTCTCCCTACGCGATCCACTCACGCTGTCACTCTATCAGCTGGAGGGCCGCAGGCCCGAAGGCTCTCCCTACGTGATCCACTCACGCTATCACTCTATCAGCTGGAGGGCCGCAGGCCCGACGGTTCGCCCTACGCGATCCACTCACGCTGTCACTCTATCAACTGGAGGACCGCAAGCCCGACGGCTCTCCCTACGCGATCCACTCACGCTGTCACTCTATCAGCTGGAGGGCCGCAGGCCCGACGGCTCTTCCTACGCGATCCACTCACGCTGTCACTCTATCAGCTGGACGGCCGCAGGCCCGACAGCTCGCCCTACGCGAACCACTCACGCTGTGAGTCTATCAGCCGGAGGGCCGCAGGCCCGACGGCTCGCACTACGCGTTTCATTCACGATGTCACTCTATCAGCTGGAGGGCCGTAGGCCCGACGGCTCTCCCTACGCAATCCACTCACGCTGTCACTCTATCAGCTGGAGGGCCGCAGGCCCGATGGATCGCACTACGCGATTCACGCACGATGTCACTCTATCAGCTGGAGGGCCGTAGGCCCGACGGCTCTCCCTACGCAATCCAGTCACGCTGTCACTCTATCAGCTGGAGGGCCGCAGGCCCGACGGATCGCCCTACGCGATTCACGCACGCTGTCACTCTATCAGCTGGAGGGCCACAGGCCTGACGGTTTGCCCTAAGCGAATCACTCACGCTGTCACTCTATCAGCTGGAGGGCCGCAGGCCCGACAGCCCGCCCTACGCGAACCACTCACGCTGTGAGTCTATCAGCCGGAGGGCCGCAGGCCCGACGGCTTGCACTACGCGATCCACTCACGCTGTTACTCTATCAGCTGGAGGGCCGCAGGCCCGACAGCCCGCCCTACGCGAACCACTCACGCTGTGAGTCTATCAGCCGGAGGGCCGCAGGCCCGACGGCTTGCACTACGCGATCCACTCACGCTGTCACTCTATCAGCTGGAGGGCCGCAGGCCCGACGGCTCGCCCCACGCGAATCACACACGCAGTCACTCTATCAGCTGGAGGGCCGCAGGCCCGACTGCTCGCCCTACGCGAACCACTCAGGCTGTCACTCTATCAGCCGTGACCCTATGAGTCTATCAGCCGGAGGGCCTTAGTAATGACATACGGTACTAAACCGTGGTCGCGTACAATGGGCCTCATAAGAAGGCTCAAAGTCACCCAAAGGGCAATGGAGAGGCCTATGCTAAGAGTCTCTCTACGAGATAGGATTAGAAATGTGACCATCCGCAGCAGAACCAACGTAACCGATATACTCGTAGCTCTTCGAATCGCTAAATTGAAGTGGGTGGGGCTCGTCGCGTTAAATCATGGCCGTTGGGGCGATAAGGTTCTCGAGTGGCGGTCACGTACCGGAAGGCGCAGCGTGGGTAGCCCCCCCCCCACAAGGTGGACTCATGACCTAGTGAAAGTCGCTGGATACGGGTGGCACGGGGCCGGTCCTTGTGGCAATCTTTGGGGGAGGCCTATATAATATTCATTGATATACGTCTTTCAGCTGATATGATGATGATCATGAATTAAATCCGTAAGAATATCTACCAAATATCTAAAGCAGTACTTCAAAATCTACATATCGTTAAACCTAGCGGTTGTGGCAGGCAGTAACACTGGAGTATCAGATTTGAGGAGTTGGACGTTAGTATTAAATTTGCATGTTTCTTTTCTACCTATATACTTCCCTACCTACCTATATCTAAAGAACTTCTTTAAAATCAAGATATAGATAAGAGATAAACTTTGCGGTTATTGTGGGCAGTACTGCAGCATCAGGAGTGAGGAGTTGGAAGTCAAGATCAGGCTGTTAGTATTTGATTATGCCAAACATGCGATACTTTCATTTTCACGTGTCTAACACTCTCGGTTAAGGAAGGCAGTACGTCTGCAGCATCAGGCTTTGAAGATACAAGGATAAAAATATTATAATATTGCATTGTCATGGGGACTCGATAAGAGTTCCAAATTTTATTGATTTCGGTGCAGTAGAAGTGGTCGAAAAATCGATCACAAGATTTGAAGCATCGACGACAGTTGATACGCGGTGAAGTTAATAAAAACCGTTTAAAAAGTGACATGTTAAAAGGAATATTAGAATTCCATTAAAAAAATCGGCAACGGTAATTAGATCTAGCTAGGTCTAGACATTTGAGAATGACTGCACATATTTAACACACTAACCTCGTTTCAAAATAATGTTTCTAATTTTATAAGAGTAGAGAATTTCATTGGAGGGGTACTGAATGTATTGATCTACAGATTGTGGTCGTACCGCACCTAGTTCAGCCACCTGAATAAATGAATAATGAATTATTTATACTAGTGCACGAAATAAAAAAAAAACAAGACCAAGAAAATATACAAAAAACTAGGTAACAACAGGCGGTCTCATCGCAAAAAGCGATCTCTACCAGACCTTTGGGTAGCAGGAAACGAAGTACTTGCAACAATGAACAAGTGCAGATAAATAATTAGTGAACTTAGAAAACTGAAGAAAATGAAAGACTGTGGTGGTGACAAATGTATTCTGACTGCCGTCACTACGCCGCACTCAACTCAGGCGTCACGGTAGAACTCGACCGGGAACAGACAATGATGATGATGATTTGACCATACTCGTAGTTAGGGTGAAGACACATTTATCAGCATGCGTACGCATTTTGTCTAATAAAATTAGCCGTTTAGTATGAAACGTGTAAGCATGCGTAAGCGTGCGGACAGCTGGACGCGGTCCCATACCAAACTGACATTTTCTATAAACAAAATGCGTACGCATGCTGATAAATGTGTCTTCACCCTTATGCAGAAAACGACAAACTTCGATATTTTGACAATGCAAACACCAAACGGAAAAACATATTTTGACAATGCAAAGCCTAAATCAGATCAAAAAACAGTAGTTTTCGCTGTCTGCAAAACTGTGGTAATTTTTAACGTACAGTCAAAGACAAAATAAGGTGTACACAAAAATGTTCAAAAATATGTCCCAGTGCACTCTAATTCTGTGTAATAAGAGCGTCGTAACATATTTATTGAGCGGATTATTTCGATACTTATTTTTGCACTTGACTGTACACTTACACTGCCTAGTCTGTAGACATATACCTATGTATATGGGTATATGGGCCGTTTCCCGGCGGCAGCTGGGCCCGTATGCCGCGCGCTCGCACCGCGACCGCAGCCGCAACAGGAAGCCGCCTCTATACTATACGCACACGATATACAACAGACCTCCATTGTCAATCAACAGATAAGTGCTGTGCACTTTTTATAAGGGAGGTTGATTACCTCATTCAAAATGCAAGAGGTAATCGACATCAGTGTAGTGTTCCGCTCAAGTTAGCATCATCATCATCATCCTATTTCAGTCAAATGCTGGCCTTCTAAGAATTGGCTGCAAATTTTGGGGATTTGTCTCTCTCATTCCAACAAAAGCGTCTTTAGAGTGACAGAGAAAAATCCCAGTTTGGGAACTTCGGTATTCGCGTTAGCAGGCCTGGATGCTTAGCCAATCTGCCAAACGCTAACGCTTAGTAGCGTATCGTAGTTTTCCCTCTCTGTCACTCTTACATGTTAGTGCGACAAAGACAGTTAGCTGCCTTTCGTTTACGATTGACGGTTACGCGTTAGCGATTGGCAACTTGTCTAAGCACCCTGGACTTCGTATGGATGCATTATATAAGAGGTAATGCCCATAATTGCCACGTTGGGCAAACGGGTTGGCGATAGCAGTAGTGTCCAGTATGATGACGCTGCTGCCCGTCATTAATCTGCAATAAATGTATGGTCAGTGATACTTCAAGACTGCATCAATATACACCTAAAACTGTAAAGTGTTCGAAATGACTTCGAAACGTCGGGGTTCGGGATGTAGTTAAATTTAATTAATACTCGTATACGCGATATAATCCGTTTAAATAGTTTTATTTCAATACACTTACTAAAAGTTGCATTTAAATATCGCGTTTACAAAATTACGAGCCATGACTGAAGCGACTGATTGCAATATGCGTTTAACATGCGTTATGAATCAAATTAAAATTGTAACGGTCATTCAAAATCAGTACCAGCGCATTTCCTGCATGCAAATGCGGATTGCAGTAATCCTATTAGATTAATTGAATAATGCGTGTTTGCTTTATCCGCCGAGTTGCCATTGGCGGCCGAGCCAGGGTCGAGGGCAACAATAGGTACGAGAATAAATTAAGCCAAAATAAGCCATATGCACACACCAGATGCGTTTATAGAGCTCGAGTTTCCTTATTATGTTTGGAATTAAGTATAGTAGCTGTTACATTGATTATTGTCTTGCGTGGCTAAATAAATGCTTGTATTACTTGTACGTGTACAGTTGGTCTGGATTCTCAATTTTGAGAAATTTTCACTCAAATACCTTCCTGGTATTTTCCCAGTAAAAAGCGTCAAGGGCGATTTGAGGAAGCTTGCTTACAATAATTCTAATAATCAATAATAATACGAGGGATGATTGAAAAATTCGCGGCCTGACTGTTAAAAAAAAAACTTTTTTACTTTTTTCTGCCGCCATGTTGAACTGTCATTATTCAGTTGTCATCCCGCGAAATTTCAATTCTGAGAGGAAATTTAAAATAAATTTTAAGCTTGATTTAAAAATACGTGTCAACACATTTTTCACAATGGACAATTTGGAGCAACGTGCTGTAATTATATATCTTCATAAAAAAGATTTGACTCCGAAACAATTTTTTGAAGAAATGCAGTCTATATTAGGGCAATCCTGTCCATCATATACGATGGTAAAAAGTGGGCAGCTGAATTCAAACGAGGACGAGTGAGCATCGCTGATGACCCTCGCCCCGGGAGACCAGCTACTGCGACCAATCCACATAATGTGGAAATTATATGCGACATGATAATGAAAGATCGATGATTAAAAGTAAGGGAAATAGCTGACATCGTGGGCATCTCCTATGAAAGAACCCAAAACATTATAGTCAACGAATTAGGTTTTTCGAAGGTGTCGGCGAGATGGGTTCCGAAGCTCCTTTCAGTGGAACAAATAATCACTCGGGTTACAATTTCACGCGACTGCCTCGACCTGTATGAAGCTGACCCTGAAGATTTTTTGGACAGATATGTTACTATGGATGAGACATGGGTCCACCACTACACGCCTGAGACTAAACAGCAATCGAAGCAGTGGGTTCGCCCTGGATCTCCGCCTCCTAAAAAAGCAAAGGCCATTTTGTCGGCGAATAAAGTCATGGCATCAGTCTTCTGGGATGCAAAGGGAGTAATAATGGTTGACTATCTTCAGAAAGGTACCACCATAAACTCTGACTACTATTGCAACCTTTTACAACAATTACAAGAGGTTTTGAAAGAAAAAAGACCTGAAATGTTGACAAGAAAAGTGCTCTTCCACCAGGACAATTTACGTGTTCACACGTCACTAAAATCGATGGCTGAAATTCACAACTGTGGGTTTGAATTATTGCCCCACCCACCGTATTCGCCCGATTTAGCACCATCGGACTTCCACCTCTTTCCAAACTTAAAAAAACACATGGGCGGTAAACAATTTTTTACCAACGACGAGGTCCACGCCGAAGTGGACACCTATTTTGAAGGCCTCGAGGAAAGTTTTTTTAAAAGTGGTGTAATGGCTCTGGAATCCAGATGGAATAAATGCAAAGACCTCGGCGGGGACTACGTAGAAAAATAAAAATATTAACTAAAATCTTTGGATTTGATTTCATACTTAGGCCGCGAATTTTTCAATCACCCCTCGTAGTTAGCATTTAGCAATCTCGTTCTACGGTAAAGCTAAACGTGTGATGTTCTGCATAGATTCTCTGGACTTTAAGCCATAGTCATTGTCTGTGATAATCAAATTAAAAATAGGTCTCATGCTGAATAGTAAGGGTCACGGTCCATACAAAGTTGAGAAAAATTGTGCGCTGCGAGTTACAGTTTTGTAATTTTAACCAGAGCTAGAGGGTCTCAAAATAGTTGTTTTTAGATGTGGAGGGAAAACCAATTCCCCCCCTGAGCGCGGGGGGAGGGGGGTGAATGTGCATGCGGAAGGGTTACGTTTAATATTTTTTTACTAGATAATAAGGCCTACTATGCATTGTTAGGTATCATTTTCGTGTAAAACAGACCTGGGAAATCCATTTTTTATCATAAACATGAGCAATTTCATATAAAAATGTAGATTTTTTGGAGTAAAAGTAAAAAAGTTACCGTTTTTATTTTAATTTAAGCGTCATATAAGTATTAAAAAACAAACTTATCCAATTTAAAAAAATTGTGTAAGTTAGCATATTTATTGCAGTTTTTAAAAATATACACATTTTGTAGTCTTTCATACAAAAATTCACTGAAAAAAAAATTACCTGACGCGTACCTCCAACAAAAACCTCCGCGTAATCTCAAAAAAGAGACTTTTGTGCCGGCAACTGCTCATAGATTATACATATTTTTGTACTTGCATATTATTGTTCAAATTACAATTGTAAATATTTATTGATATATTGATTTTTTTAAATAACCTAAGATTATTAAGAATTTTATTTGATCAGATTCTATTTTTAGATTTTATCGATTATTGTATACCGCGTGTAAATTATATATCTGGTCTATCTGATCACATGACGTATGATATATAGTATCTGATCATATGAATCGGAATGGGTAATCATTTTTACAAGTGTCATTAGGTAATGATCTCATTACCAAAGACGATAAAGGTAATTTTCACTAACCGGGACTAAACAACTAACCCAGTTCACCCACGTTAAAAGTTTATAACATATGGAATTTGACAATAAATTGTTAAACGTTTACTTCATAAATCATCATTATTATATTTACTGCTGAACATAGGCCTCCCCCAAAGATTGCCACAATGACCGGTACTGCGCCACTCGCATCAAGCGGACTCCTGAGACCTTCACTGTCCACCTTGTGGACACCACGCTGTGCCTTCCACCTGCGAGGCCGCCGCATTAGCCATCGGTTCTACGTGCAATGTGCCCCGCCCACTGCCATTTTAGTTTAGTGACTCGGAGAGCTATGGAGCTATACTTTGGTTCTGCTGCGTGTTGCCACATCAGTGTGTGTTGCCACACTGATCAAATACTTTTGTCTTTAAGAACTGCGGAATATTGGACGAAAAGATGTGTCGTAGCTTCCCAAACGCTGCCCAACCTAGTCGGATTCGATGATTGACCTCTTACTCAAAGTTGGACCAACCTAACTGGGTAGCTTCTCCTAGGTATATTATAGTCGTCTACACCTTCGAGTTTAGTCTCCGATTGTAACGGGAGTTTTCGTCTTATCCATGTTCATCCTAAGACGAACTCGCTCGAAGGCGCTACTGAGGTCAGCTAGCATCGTACTGAAATCTTCCAAGGTCTCAGCCAAGACCACCGTATCATCAGCGAATCGAAGGTGAGTGAGGTACTCGCTGTTTATGTTGATACTCACCTTTTCCAGTCCAGTCTTAAAGACATCTTCCAGTGTAGCGGTAAACAGATTAGGGGAGATGACACCTCCTTGCCTGACTCCCCGCTGCAGTAGAATATGCTTCAAGCTCTGGTCTTGGAGTCGGATTGACATAGTGGCGCTTTCGTACAAACACCTCAACATTTCGAAATAGCGGTAGTCTACTTGGTATCGTTAAAGAGACTGCAGTACGTCCAGTTTCAATCAAATCGAAGGCCTTGGGAGTTACCATGACGTACTAATGCGATTCAGTTTAGGTTCTCGGAAAGGGGTAGTGATACACGACTCGTATAGCCTTGTCCCTTTCTCTCGACTTAAATTAAACCACATTAGTACGTCATGGATATC